>JAHLWY010000294.1:95000-141595 GCA_020002185.1 Paraescarpia echinospica | reverse complement strand
CTATTGTTTTGTACAGCAGTATTATTAGTTCATTTTCCTTATATGCTATATTTCGCCTAATTAATCCAAGGATTTGATTTCCCTTTGAAGCTGCAATTCCGCATTGCTCTGAAACCTTCATATCCGCACTAATGGCTAACCCTAAGTCCTTTTCTTTTACAGTAGTACTTAGTACAGTACCCCCCATTGTATATTCTACATCTTCGTTCCCATGTCCTGTGTGGATGCGTTTACATTTCCCAAAATTGAACAGCATTTGCCACTTTTCAGACCATTTGATCAACCTGTCAAGATCATCTTGTAAATGCTGTCTATCTCCATCACTTTTAATCCTTCTAAACACTTTGTATCATCCGCATATTTCAACACTGCTTGTTATAATATCATCACCCAAATCGTTGATATATATTAAGAATAATATAGGTCCCAGTACTGATCACTGTGGTACCACACTCAATACCTATTTCTAGTTTGAAGCCTCCCCATCAATTACTACACGTTGTCTTCTGTCAAACGGCTATTTTTCTATCCAGTTTATTATACCATTTCCTATGGGCCTTTAGTTTAAGCAGTAATCTTTGATGTGGTACTTTGTCAAAAGCTTTTTGAAAATCTAAGTAGACGATATCTACTGGTGATCCCTCATCTTAATGATGTCTTCCAAAAACATACCATATTTGTTAAGCATGACCTCGCTTTTAAAAACCCATGTTGAGATGGGTTTATTAAGTTATGTTTAACAAGAAAATCCACCATGTGATCTTTAATTAGGCTTTCTAATAATTTGCAAATCACTGATATTAAACTCACTGGTCTATAGTTCTGACACCCCAGACTGCCTCCTACACTAGTATAATCCCATGCCAGCAGCCTGGCTAAAAGTCTAAAGGGGATGCTGAGCCTGTTATATGGACATGTGCTAACCCTCTCGACAATTAGTAGTCTACGATCAGAAAATATAAACTGCAAACTTATAATATCAGCAGATTGCTGATTGTAGAGTTGAATGAATACCCCAGTCAGCCATGTACAGATCGTCACATTGACCCACTCCAGTTCTGAGTTTTCGAACTGTGACTCAGTTGGTCCCTCACCATCTCAGCATTCCGGCCTAGCCGAGAAAGTATTCTACCCTGAACGGTGCAGCCTGAAAGAATCAACCTGTGAACAACTCATATTCATTTGGTGCAATGGCAAATAGATGATAAGATCATACGATGCCACTGAAATGAATGCCAATGAAGTGAGTTTCATTGTTGATGAAATAGAGGTTTTTCTTAGTTTTCCTCATAAAAAATATATTTAAAAAAACGTACTCGTACTTTTACTCATACTCGAGAATGTACTTGTACTCATACTCAGCTTTTAGCAATGTACTCATACTCATCCATCACCAAAGTACTCGTACTTGTACTCATAAAAATGTACTCGGCCCCAGGTCTGCTGTGGACCTTGGGGGTGATACCATGGACATGGTGGGTGTGTCCAACTGCCCTGTGTGTGTCAGTATCCTCTGTGGGAGCAACGGTAGCTGTTGAACTGCGGCGACTGAGTTTGGCTGCCAGTGCATCTGTAACAAGGGCTTCTCTGGCACTCACTGCAAACTTGTCAAAGAGAATTGTCTCCCTGGTCTGTATTCTAGAGTCTAGTTGTGCACCACACAGCAGTGTTCTATTAACTTATTTGTCTATGTACAGTATATGTTGTGGTTGCGAGAATGTCATACGAGGCCTTGTTCAACTAGTCAACCTTGTTCAGACCATTATTGGTATGCTGACCTTTAGGTGTTGGCACTGAGAGTGATCACTGCCTGGATGCATCGCATCCTAAGTAATAATAATAATAATATTTATTTCTTTAATTTCATGATTAAAAATTTTAATTATTTATTGTTATCCTCTATAGGACTGCATACATACTAGTCCATGAGAAATTATATGCTGCCTGGTTTGCCTTAAAGATCCTCCATATTTAAAATATGCAATCTGTAAATGTGTCTTACTAATGGAACTGCTGTTATTTCTCTGAGTAAATGTGTCATCTTTTATCCAGCTCCCCCTGACCACTGCCAGAGTTGTACAGTGAATGCTGATGGAGCTGCAGAATGCGATGCTGACAGATGTGATTCAAGATATGGCCTCAAGGTGGGCAAGAAATGCCAGGATTAGTCACACCAGCTGTTGTTTTATTCAGGAAGGGCAACTTTTGACATGTCTACCACATTCTTGCAGCATGCACTGCAATTGTTAGAAATGTGTGCTTTTGCCCAGTCAATTCACTTTGTCAAAGTAGTCAGTATTTCAAGCCATTGTGTTATGGTTATAGTTAACAAAGCACTTTTCACAGTGGAATCTTGAACCAAATATAAACAGCAGACAAGTGATAGATGCTTAACAAGAGAATATTGTCATCTTAAACACAACACTGCCTCGCAGACATCTTCCATGAAGCTGTATCAATCAACTATATAAAAGCTTATTTGTGTAGGTATGATTGTAGTTAAGACACTACAAATGCATTCTCATATTAATGCTACACACAGGCATGCATACATGCACACACACACGCACGCATGCACATAAATAGAAAAACATTGACAAATATCACAAAGTTTAGACTGTCGCGACCCAATGTAATAAATAAATAAAAGCTAACACGTAAATAAAGATATTAATAAATAATATGTGAATTCAACAGAGTGTCATCTCTGAAAGCATGGTTGTCCCACTGTTCACTAGACACAGCCATGTTATATAGACAAATGAAGTCTATTTGCAGTAGTATTTTACCTGGTCATGACGTCATGACTTGTGTCTTGCAGCATGTCCGTCCCACTGTGTAACGTGCTCAGATGTTGGCAGTGGAGTGATGGTGTGTTGTCCCTACTACAAGCGCAATGGTGATTAGTGTGCCTCATGTCCAGCCAACTGTCTCGAGTGCAGTGGGAGTGAAGGCGCCATGCTCTGCTCCAAGTGCAACTGTGATTTTGTCCTGATGGATGAGTATCTACAAAGTTTAACAAGATAGAGCAAAAACATCATATAGCAACTGAACTAGGAAACCTATAACTTACAGAGAATCCAACATTTTAATTTCTATGTGTAACTTACCCTTCTGAGATATTTCTCAGTTTTATATGGAAATCTGTTCACACAGCCAGCAGTTACACAACCAGCAGATAATGTGTTCCATTGAATATTTTCTTATATATATATATATATATATCCTCACTGTTTCAATAATATTTATTTCTTTATACAAATAAATACCATGTTTAGGTGCATAAAATACAACATTGGTCAACACATTTAGATAGGATACAGAATGTAAATACACATATGTAAAGAACATATTACACATTTCAATCATTGTTCAGATAATCTGAAATACATAGCAAATGAACTTAACAGAAATAAATTATTGTCTTTATAAATGACAGTGGTGCAGTTGATTACTCACCCTATGTATGCTTCAGGTGCATGTGGAGAGAAGGGTAAATGCTACAGCCAGTTGGAAGGGCTGGTGACAGGTGTGAAATAGGTAAGTCACTCTGCGTTTTACGTCACTTCACAATGTTTAGTTGAGAATTGAGAAGAGAGTGGTAGAAGGAGAAGAGGGAGACCATCAGTAAAATGTAAAGGTAAGTTCTTATATAGCGCAGTATCCAGTCCTTAGGACTGCTCAAAGTACTTTAAACTTTCTTTCTGGCAGACCTGTTTAAATGAAATCTCAATCGAGAGAACCCTGTTTCGAGTCCTTTGCTGTCGCATTGAACATTGAGCAAGTTCTTTCACTCTACATTGCTACAGTTCACTCAGCTCTATGGCTGCCTGAAATAGACTGGTGGATATTTGTATATGAATAGTGTTTGTGCATTAATTGCAGCAAGGCTGAATGCTTCCCAGAGAAGTCGAAATGGTGTTCGATTGAACATGTCTGCCAGGGAGTGAAGTATAAAAGTGCTTTGAGCAGTCCTGAGAACTTACCTTTATGTGTTCTGTCTCTTTAATTATGATTAATTATGACCATTTGTTGAAGGTATCGCTGTGAGGGACCCGATGTTCAACTACGAGACCCTGTCCGATGCCCTTTTGGAGACACAGGTGATCCTTATGTTCAAGGCCCAGTCAGTTCGTTTGTTGTTCAGTGCGTTGAGTTATGTGTACCTAGCACGATGGAATGACAACAGAGTGTCATGATTTTTATCCTGTCTCCAGATCAATTCAGCTTTGCGACTATAGTGCTTTGAGTTCATCATCAAACCAAGTGGCCTCACTACCCTAGTTTTAGATTTGGTGGGTGTGTGCCTATCCAACAACTGTCTTAATGCGGTATTGTATTCACCAGCTAGATGATTGATATCCGTGATGCTCAATAGTGCATTAGCTATACCCCTGAAGTCAGTGCTGAAAGCTTTGTTATCAATTTGTGTCAGTTTCCTATACGATATAGTACATGTCTCTAAAGGAGGTCTGGGCATGTTTACTCGATAACGCACAAACATGTGATCCGAGATCATGTAATCAGCCACCGGGTAACTAAGAAGTTCACGATTACGCCTAGTGACAATTAAATCGAGAGTATGACCAGATCTATGAGTTGCAACCCTAACATGTTGTTTTAAGTCATACATACTCAGTACATCACACATTCTTATTGCATCAGCATCGATGTCAATATCCATATGAATATTAAAATGACCTACTACAGGAGTGATTGAGGGGTGTGAACTGCATGCGACAGGTAGTTCTGAAATTCCTCAAAGAAAGTAGCAGTAGTGACACGATGGTTTTACGAATACGGTGGTCGGTATATCACATGCACATCAACTTTCGTCTTTTCGCACAATAATTCATAGCAAATTAAAAGGAACATCACTTTTCAGCGAATACTGCCGGACAGTCTTGGATTGTTCTTGAGATGATAACCACTGGGTGTTAGTTCCTCGCGTTTGACCGCATCACCAGATGTCAATCAGGTCTCCGTTATCAGAACGATATCAGTGTCACTAGTAATGATATACTCACTGACGTCTGCAGTTTTGTTCCACACACAGCACGGATTCACAAGAGCGAGTTGGATGTCCCTTGTTCGTCACGATGGTGTGTTTACTCGCTTAACATGGATTAGATTGTTCAGATTAGCTCCAGTCCGAGCATCACGAATATTGAGCAGTTTCTCTGTTGCTGTTGTTACTGCTGTCGCCATCACTGCTGCTGCTGCCGCCATCGCTGCTTCTGCCGCCGTTGCTGTTGTCGCTGCTGCTGCTGTTGTCATTGTTGATGCCGCTGCCAAAGTTGCATGCGAGGTTGCGTCATCACTGTGCATAATTGAAGTTGTGCAGATATCAGTGGTGTATGTGTAATGTTGCCATAAAATATATTAGTTAACACCGTTGGCACCCGAGAATGCAGCTTTATGAAAGTTCCTATCGAATAAAGTTAATGTCGGAATCGAATGATAGTGGTTAATTCCGCAGGGTCAGTGTGTTTTTGCCATGGAACAAATCTTTAATAACCGAAGCGTTTGTAGAGTCTTTAGCGGTATCGTTTGTTTGGCCTTCATTGCAATGACCCCGATGGCATGCAGTTCTTGACTGGTGAAAGCCAGCATGTTTACAAACAGTCTGTTAAGCGTAAACACTGATTTAACAATGGGAAAGTAATTTTACTTATTTCTTCACTTATTTTAATAAAAAATAGGTTTCAGTATATGTTATGTTCCAAATGGTGGCAACTGAAGACTCCAGTTAGAAAATGATGATGCAAGATTCCCAACATTAAAACATACTGATTTTACTTTAACCAATGTGAATTTTAAAGCATTTATTTCAGTTTAAAAATAAAACCCTGGTACTTGTAATATTAGCTGTTGTATGAGTAGATCAATATGGATGATGTGTTCACTTCAGAACTGGGAGAAAAGGAAGTCTTGAGATCGATGGATTCAGCTTTGCAGAAGGAGAAACTGGAGGAGTATCATGCATGCTGAACACACGGGGCAACATGTAAATTGGTAAGTCTCACAAATATATTGTACTTAAAAATGCAGCATGGAACAATCATAGGAAACATGCATGGCATTGCATACAACTGTCCCAAGTTATGCAATCTTCATCAACTGTCTCATATAAATCCTTCTTCAAACCGTCTCTTGCGTCTCTGTAGGTAGCGCCATGTGTCACACACAATACCAGACTAAGCACTTGGCTTCTTACCTAACCGTGAAAATGATCACCATACAAATAACCAAGTTATTTCTTCTGATGGATAAGTATTTTTTAGTTTGTATAATAATTGATGTATCCACTACATCGCGGTTTTGCTTACATCACAATTTTTTTTTTTGTACGTGACCTCCGTCAAGTTTTGCTTTGCATTAATGGTTATATATACGTGAATTACATTGCTATTGCTGCATGACATCTCCTAATTCAAACATTCCCACATACAGTGGTCACTTTACAAACTGCATTATATTTTTGTTATAAAGAAACACTTTTGTGACCAGAATTTCAACAAAATATTTGACGGAATGTCCGAACCCACTACATATTTTCTGATGACTTGACGGAGGTGTTGCTAGGCAACAGGTCACATGACGGAGAGGTTATCTGTAGCGTGTTCGGCCAGTATTGCCAGAGTGTTGACAGTGGTTGTTATGCTTCAGGTGGCATGCCTAACCTGGACGGCATGACATTTGGTCAGCACAAGAAGATGCTGGAGGGTTGTGTCAGCAACCTGCACATCCATGGCAAGGACCCCTTGACCTCACCACTGTCGCTGTTGGGGTATGTCCTGGCGCCCTGACACCCCTCTTTTCTGCAGCCGTCCAGTTGCTACAGTGTTTTTGTTTCTTTATGTTTTGGGGCTAGTGTTGGAGACAGTTTTTTCTTAAACAAAATGTATTATTTTGTCAGCTTTATTAGTTTTATTAATAGAAATGTAACCGATTAAAGTTATATATCTCGGCTGGTTGATACTTGATTTGAAACTTATGTTGCCAACATAATTAGGAGGTTAACTAATGTCAGAATTAATTGTACTATTAGCCTATACATGTGAATTCTTTGTAATTTTACTTTATTTGTATACATTTTCTAGCAGTAAAATGTTGTCTTTGAATGTTGAAGGGCAGATTCACAAAGCAATGTTAATATGATGGAGAGATAAGGTAATTATGTGCAATCATACCATGATATCGTGCCAACTGAAGTGAAGGTCTGATACAAGGTATTTATTGTGCGCAAATGCCAAATATGCCAAATACTTATTGAATATTTTTCCACACAGAAACAGGGTTGTAGGGGAAAGAAATCTTGTGATGTATTTCATTATAATGTACAACATTTGACACAGTCCCACTGATATCTATTTATAACAGACAGACAGACAGTATTTTTTTTACCACCATAAGCACATAAACTACAATATAATATTAATTGTAAGGTCAGGGAGACTCCCATTAAGACAATTATATGCAGCTATCATGGGAGCAACCCTACTGATGTAACTGGATAGTGGACTTTGCCCTGGTCACTTACTAGGCTGTGAGTGGAGTGGCCAGCTGTAAATGTGTGTATCGGTCTAGCCTAGTTAATTTTCTTTAGTGTACCTTTTGTTCTCAAATAATCTGTCCTCTTAGTTTTACAAATGAAGACATAATCTGGCATAACTTCATAAGTTTTTGTAGCAGTACATTTGTACTTCCAATGTATCATTGCAACATAACATACACACTGTATGTAATATTCTCATGCAATCCATTTGCATATATAATATAAAACTTCAACAGCAGTTTTCTTCATTTTCACTTTTTGACCCCTACCATGTTCAATGCGCCATAACTTCACAAATTTTTGTAGCAGTCATAATTTTTGAAACTGTAAAAGCACCCTACCCAACCTTTACAAGAATGAAAGAAAACAATGTTAAAAAATTTCTGACTTATCACTCATTTGGTCAGCCGGGGTCACATAGACGTATTAGTCCAAAGGACTTCAGGGCCACTTGGCCCATTTTGTTTTATAAATGTTCTTATCTATTTATTATATATATGTTTTAATGTTTTTTAACAATCTTATTGAGTACATTCCATGTTCTAGTATTGTGATGCACCTCTGAATTATTAATTGCCATATTTATGGTGCAGAAGAATGCTGTTGAATTATTATTATAAGACAATATTCATCATTACAGAGAATCCATTGTTAAATTTAAGTGGAGACACCCCAGTCTGAAAAATTCCCAGTACGACACATGGTGACATTGTTTCCTTATTTCCCATATAATTATCTTTGTATTATAATTTTTCAGAAATGTTTTTATCTTATTTATTATATTTATATATAATGTATATATATATATATCAATGATCTTAATGGGTACATTCCATGTTTTAGTATTATAATGCACCTCTGAATGGTGGAGTGGAGACACCATACTCTTAAATATGTTTTTCTAAAAAGCTGATCAATCTCATCAGAAATTAATTGTATGAAGTTAGTATATTACTATTGTAAATAAAATGTCTCATCAAAAGAAATGTCTAAAAACTGTTGATAGCAGTGACAAGAAAGTATCCCAGTGAATGGCAGACATCAACTGGATGTTCCCTTAGTTTTTCAAATGGTTCATTATCAGATATATAATATATCACCATAGTTGTTATACTGGTTGGGTGGACTAGTGAATTATGCAGCGTATACAGAGCAGCCTTGTGTTGTAGAAAGAAGAAATTCCGCATGATCAAGTTTGGCACCAACGTTGATTTGTCTAATGAGAAGAAATGGAAGGCATGACTCCAGGAGTTGGAAAAACTTCCCGCCTTCACACGAGTATGTCTCCCATTGTCTCCCTCCCTCTCTCCCTCCCTCTCTCTCTCCCTCCCTCTCCCTCCAACCATCCCTCCCTCCTTCCCTTCCACACAGGTTGTAGCCGCCAGTAACATGTGCCACTGTAACCGTTACAGGTTGCAGCCGCTAGTAACATGTGCCACTGTAACCGTTACAGGTTGTAGCCGCCAGTAATATGTGCCACTGTAACCGTTACAGGTTGTACCAGCCAGTAACCTGTACCACTGTAACCATTACAGGTTGTAGCATCCAGTAACCTGTGCCACTGTAAAGGTTACAGGTTGTAGCATCCGGTAACCTGTGCTAATGTAACAGTCATAGGTTGTAGCAGACAGTAATATGTGCCACTGTAACCGTTACAGGTTGTAGCCGCCAGTAACATGTGCCACTGTAACCGTTACAGGTTGTAGCAGCCAGTAACCTGTGCCACTATAACCGTTACAGGTTGTAGCATCCAGTAACCTGGGCCACTGTAACCATTGCAGGTTGTAGCAGCCAGTAACCTGTGCCAGTGTAACTGTTACAGGTTGTAGCATCCAGTATCCTGTGCCAGTGTAACCGTTACAGGTTGTAGCATCCAGTATCCTGTGCCACTGTAACTGGTACAGGTTGTAGCAGCCAGTAACATGTGCCACAGTAACCATTGCAGGTTGTAGCCACCAGTAACATGTACCACTGTAGCCGTTACAGGGTGTAGCCACCAGTAACATGTGTCACTGTAACCGTTACAGGTTGTAGCCACCAGTAACATGTACCACTGTAGCCGTTACAGGGTGTAGCCACCAGTAACATGTGTCACTGTAACCATTACAGGTTGTAGCCACCAATAACATGTGTCACTGTAACCGTTACAGGTTGTAGCCGCCAGTAACATGTGCCACTGTAACCATTACAGGTTGTAGCAGCCAGTAACCTGTGCCACTATAACCGTTACAGGTTGTAGCATCCAGTAACCTGGGCCACTGTAACCATTGCAGGTTGTAGCAGCCAGTAACCTGTGCCAGTGTAACTGTTACAGGTTGTAGCATCCAGTATCCTGTGCCAGTGTAACCGTTACAGGTTGTAGCATCCAGTATCCTGTGCCACTGTAACTGGTACAGGTTGTAGCAGCCAGTAACATGTGCCACAGTAACCATTGCAGGTTGTAGCCACCAGTAACATGTACCACTGTAGCCGTTACAGGGTGTAGCCACCAGTAACATGTGTCACTGTAACCGTTACAGGTTGTAGCCACCAGTAACATGTACCACTGTAGCCGTTACAGGGTGTAGCCACCAGTAACATGTGTCACTGTAACCATTACAGGTTGTAGCCACCAATAACATGTGTCACTGTAACCGTTACAGGTTGTAGCCACCACTAACATGTACCACTGTAGCCCTTACAGGGTGTAGCCACCAGTAACGTGTGTCACTGTAATCGTTACAGGTTGTAGCCATCAGTAACATGTGTCACTGTAACCGTTACAGGTTGTAGCCATTAGTAACATGTGTCACTGTAACCGTTACAGGGTGTAGCCACCAGTAACATGTGTCACTTTAACCGTTACAGGTTGTAGCCACCAGTAACATGTGCCACTGTAACCCTTACAGGTTGTAGCCGCCAGTAACATGTGCCACTGTAACCGTTACATGTTGTAGCCATCAGTAACATGTGCCACTGTAACCGTTACATGTTGTAGCCATCAGTAACATGTGCCACTGTAACTGTTACAGGTTGTAGCCACCAGTAACATGTGCCACTGTAACTGTTACAGGTTGTAGCCACCAGTAACATGTGCCACTGTAACCGTTACAGGTTGTAGTTGCCAGTAACATGTACCACTGTAACCTTTATAGGTTGTAGCCACCAGTAACATGTGCCACTGTAACCATTACAGGTTGCAGCCACCAGTAACATGTGCCACTGTAACCGTTACATGTTGTTGCCATCAGTAACATGTGCCACTGTAACCGTTGCAGGTTGTAGCCACCAGTAACATGTACCACTGTAGCCCTTACATGTTGTAGCCATCAGTAACATATGCCACTGTAACTGTTACAGGTTGTAGCCACCAGTAACATGTGCCACTGTAACCATTACAGGTTGTAGCCACCAGTAACATGTGCCACTGTAACCATTACAGGTTGCAGCCACCAGTAACATGTGCCACTGTAACCTTTACAGGTTGTAGCCACCAATAACATGTGTCACTCTAACCGTTACAGGTTGTAGCCACCAGTAACATGTACCACTATAGCCCTTACAGGGTGTAGCCAACAGTAACATGTGTCACTGTAACCGTTACAGGATTTAGCCATTAGTAACATGTGTCACTGTAACCGTTACAGGGTGTAGCCACCAGTAACATGTGTCACTTTAACCGTTACAGGTTGTAGCCACCAGTAACATGTGCCACTGTAACCGATACAGGTTGTAGCCACCAGTAACATGTGCCACTGTAACCGTTACAGGTTGTAGTTGCCAGTAACATGTACCACTGTAACCGTTACAGGTTGTAGCCACCAGTAACATGTGCCACTGTAACCATTACAGGTTGTAGCCACCAGTAACATGTGCCACTGTAACCGTTACATGTTGTAGCCGTCAGTAACATGTGCCACTGTAACCGTTACAGGTTGTAGCCACCAGTAACATGTGCCACTGTAACCATTACAGGTTGTAGCCACCAGTAACATGTGCCACTGTAACCATTACAGGTTGTAGCCACCAGTAACATGTGCCACTGTAACCGATACAGGTTGTAGTCACCAGTAACATGTGCCACTGTAACCGTTACAGGTTGTAGCCACCAGTAACATGTGCCACTGTAACCGTTACAGGTTGTAGCTGCCAGTAACATGCTGAGTCACATTGGCCACATGATCCTTGAAATGAACACGGTGCAGCTCTACATGAAGGTGCCTGGGTCCCGCACTCCTGGTAGGACACTCGTTGTTTCACAACATTTTGTTCGTAAAACCAAACTAACATTGGCAAACATTCTTCAGTAGCTGCAACAAAATCTAGAATCAACCCCGTATTACTTTAAAATCAGGCGAAACTATAGCAACCTTTCGTAAAAAAAAACTAAAGACTTATTTATTTGAAATCGCATTTCCACCCTATTCTTCGGCAGTCCCTTGCTCTAATGACGACACTTGCTTGTCCCTGTTAATGATTTTGCTCAAATTCCTTCAGGGGGATATTGGCAATATCAACATTTATTTTATTATTGTTAGTTCCCTTGTAATTATCTTCACACTGAATGCCCCATTCCTCCCAAGTGCAGGGGTATGTTTAGGGGGGCATGATCTGTTTTGGCAATTGTTTGTTTTCCTTTGTAATTTGTTGGACTGCTTTATTTTAACATTTAGAAAGAATAATAATAATCATAATAATAACAAACTTCTATAGCGCCTGTATCATCGCAGGCCTCAGCTCAGATGTGCAACATGCAACAATCAAAGCAAAAGCAACGGACTGCCCAAGATTTACGCTGTGAATGAATTAGTTCCAGATTTTCATGTGTGTCCAGTGTAGACATCTTTCATTAAGGAAAGGTGTCCACTGAGTACTTGCATAAATTAATACAGTCTGAATGATTTACCTTCCAATACTGGGGTATAACCACCGAGTAAGCCAAATATGAAATACATAATCCTTGATAAATGTGTGTATCTATATTATGCACATTTGAGAGAAACGAATGACTAGTGCTTGTGGGACTTTGGTGGAGCGCCGTGGTGCAGTGGCTAGAGCTTCAGACACTCGACCGAGAGAACCCGGGTTCGATTCCTGTGCAGCAATGTCAAACCTTGGGCAAGTTCGTTCACTCTACATTGCTCCAGTTCACTCAGCTGTATGAATGAGTACCTTGCTCTAGACAGTGGTGGATATTTAATTTAATTGCAGTGTGTCTGGATGCTTCCTAGAGAAGTCGAGATGGTGTTCGATTGAACAGATCTGTCAGGAAGTAAAGTGTAAAGCGCTTTGAGCAGTCCGTTTTTAGTGCTTGAAACCTTGTTATTTGAGAAATCAGCAAGATTTTGTTATTATGTTTCCTCGATAGGCCACCAGGAGAACTTGAATTACGCCGCAGTGAACATCAACATTGGGCCAGGAGACTGTGAATGGTTCGGGATGCCAGAGAGCTATTGGGGCGTCATACACCAACTGTGTGAACAGTAAGTGGGGGTTTGGGGTGTCATACACCAACTGTGTGAACAGTAAGTGGGGGTTTGGGGCATCATACACCAACTGTGTGAACAAATAACTGGGGTTGAATATAAAAAACTGTTCACATACAGTATGATATCTTTAAAATAAATTTCTTATATTTGAAAACATACCGCAGGGAATCAGCAGGACCATTTAATTAAGGTTTGTATTCAGTTACAAAAATCCCTAGGTTTAACTGGCGAAGGATATTATCAAAGCTACTGGTATGTAAATCATTGTTTATAGTTTTATAGGACTTTTAATATCTATGTGGTTTACTCAAAGTAATCTTTCATTTTGTTTGTATTAGTAGGAATGACGTCAACTATTTGACTGGGTCCTGCTTGTGTTTGTAGGAATGACATCAACTATATGACCGGGTCCTGGCTGTGTTTGTAGGAATGGCATCAACTGTTTGACAGGGTCCTCGTTGTGTTAGTAGGAATGACATTGACTATTTGACCGGATCCTGATTGTTTTTGTAGGAATTGCATCAACTACTTGACTGTGTCCTGGCTGTGTTTGTAAGAATGGCATCAACTATTTGACTGGGTTCTGGATGTGTTTGTGGGAATGGCACCAATTATTTGACCAGGTCCTCATGTTTGTAGCAATGGCACCAACTATTTGACCTAGTCCTCATGTTTGTAGGAATGTCATCAACTATTTGACCGGGTCCTGGTTGTGTTTGTAGGAATGGCATGAACTATTTGACCGGGTCCTGTGTGTGTTTGTAGCAATGGCATCAACTATTTGACTGGGTCCTGTGTGTGTTTGTAGGAATGGCATCAACTATTTGACCTAGTCCTCATGTTTGTAGGAATGACATCAACTATTTGACCGGGTCCTGGCTGTGTTTGTAGGAATGGCATCAACTATTTGACAAGGTCCTGGTTGTGTTTGTAGCAATGGCATCAACTATTTCACATGGTCCTCATGTTTGTAGGAATGACATTGACTATTTGACAGGGTCATGATTGTTTTTGTAGGAATTACATCAACTATTTGACTGTTTCCTTGCTGTGTTTGTAAGAATGGCATCAACTGTTTGACTGGGTTCTGGATGTGTTTGTGGGAATGGCACCAATTATTTGACCAGGTCCTCGTGTTTGTAGCAATGGCATCAACTATTTGACCTAGTCCTCATGTTTATAGGAATGTCATCAACTATTTGACCGGGTCCTGGTTGTGTTTGTAGGAATGGCATGAACTATTTGACCGGGTCCTGTGTGTGTTTGTAGCAATGGCATCAACTATTTGACTGGGTCCTGTGTGTGCTTGTAGGAATGGCATCAACTATTTGACCTAGTCCTCATGTTTGTAGGAATGACATCAACTATTTGACCGGGTCCTGGCTGTGTTTGTAGGAATGGCATCAACTATTTGACAAGGTCCTGGTTGTGTTTGTAGCAATGGCATCAAATATTTCACATGGTCCTCATGTTTGTAGGAATGACATTGACTATTTGACAGGGTCATGATTGTTTTTTGTAGGAATTACATCAACTATTTGACTGTTTCCTGGCTGTGTTTGTAAGAATGGCATCAACTATTTGACTGGGTTCTGGATGTGTTTGTGGGAATGGCACCAATTATTTGACCAGGTCCTCATGTTTGTAGCAATGGCATCAACTATTTGACCTAGTCCTCATGTTTGTCGGAATGTCATCAACTATTTGACCAGGTCCTGGTTGTGTTTGTAGGAATGGCATGAACTATTTGACCGGGTCCTGTGTGTGTTTGTAGCAATGGCATCAACTATTTGACTGGGTCCTGTGTGTGTTTGTAGGAATGGCATCAACTATTTGACCTAGTCCTCATGTTTGTAGGAATGACATCAACTATTTGCCCGGGTCCTGGCTGTGTTTGTAGGAATGGCATCAACTATTTGACAAGGTCCTGGTTGTGTTTGTAGCAATGGCATCAACTATTTCACATGGTCCTCATGTTTGTAGGAATGATATTGACTATTTGACAGGGTCATAATTGTTTTTGTAGGAATTACATCAACTATTTGACTGTTTCCTGGCTGGGTTTGTAAGAATGGCATCAACTATTTGACTGGGTTCTGGGTGTGTTTGTGGGAATTATTTGACCAGGTCCTCGTGTTTGTAGCAATGGCATCAACTGTTTGACCTAGTCCTCATGTTTGTAGGAATGTCATCAACTATTTGACAGGGTCCTGGTTGTGTTTGTAGGAATGGAATGAACTATTTGACCGGGCCCTGTGTGTGTTTGTAGGAATGCCATCGATTATTTGACCGTGTTTTGGTTGTGTTTGTAAGAATGGTATCAACTATTTGACCGGGTCCTGGTTGTGTTTGTAGCAATGGCATCAACTATTTGACCTGGTCCTCATGTTTGTAGGAATGTCATCAACTATTTGACCGGGTCCTGGTTGTGTTTGTAGGAACGGCATGAACTATTTGACATGGTCCGGGTTGTGTTTGTAGGAATGCCATCAACTATTTGACCGTGTCTTGGTTGTGTTTGTGAGAATGGTATCAACTATTTGACCGGGTCCTGGTTGTGTTTGTAGCAATGGTATCAACTATTTGACATTGTCCTCATGTTTGTAGGAATGTCATCAACTATTTGACCGGGTCCTAGTTGTGTTTGTAGGAGCGGCATGAACTATTTGACCGGGTCCTGTGTGTGTTTGTGGGAATAGCATGAACTATTTGACCGGGTCCTGGTTGTGTTTGTAGGAACGGCATGAACTATTTGACCAGGTCCTGTGTGTGTTTGTAGGAATGGCATGAACTATTTGACCGGGTCCTGGTTGTGTTTGTAGGAATGGCATGAACTATTTGCCCGGGTCCTCTGTGTGTTTGTAGGAATGCCATCAACTATTTGACCGTGTCATGGTTGTGTTTGTGAGAATGGTATCAACTATTTGACCGGGTCCTGGTTGTGTTTGTAGCAATGACATCAACTATTTGACCGGGTCCTTATGTTTGTAGGAATGGCATCATCTATTTGACCGGGTCCTGGTGGCCTAATCTGGAGGACCTGTTTGAGAATGACGTTGTGTGGGTCAACGGCGGCACCGTCCACTGGGTTCAAGCCATTGTAAGTGACCACAGCCAGCTTATGTAATAATTATATTGTTTCTCTAACTTTGGAGCTTTGCAAGTGCATCCCCACCGAGGCACCAACAACGTCCACTCCCCTGTTTCTAGGTTGCCTAGCTTCCAGGCCTCTTATTTAGCAATTGGCTGTGTACTTCGAGAAAACACACAGGTAGTTATTTAGAGTTACTTTCTTTTCTACTGTGTACAGATTATGTTGTCAGTCATTCCCCTACAAAACATTGTTTAAAAATTTTGCAATTTAATACCCACTTTGTCATGTCAGGTCAAATAGGTTCTCATTATCTGAGTTTAAATATGTTGATGATTAACGTGCCGCAGCAAACTGGTTACTACGCCGCGCATGAGAGCCAAAAATAGCTGTCTAAATCACATCAACGTTTTGATTTGGGCAGACACGTCTCCCTTATAATTTCTTCTTTAAATGTCCGGGATATTTTCGTTGACAAATAATGCTAAAGTAATGCAATACTAAATGATGGTATGAGCATTGGTTTTTCCACACATCCCAATTTTAAAAAAAATATTTTAATCTTTGCTTAGTTTTACCGATGAAAAAAACCAACTGATATTTCAACAAATGAGGTGTGATTTTAATGCTTATAATCTGTTGAATCCAGAAAAAGGTGTAATACTATATTTTACAATTGTTCAACTTAATACCCACTTTGTCATGACTGTGTAGAAAGACGACTCATTCTGCCAATAATATCTATAAAGAATGTTGCAATTTAATACCCACTTTGCCGTGGAACGTCAAACATGTAGAGAGACGAATCTTTCTGCCTTCCATTGACACGTGACATGACAGTGTCGGTTTGTGCGTGTGTCAACAGGGCTGGTGCAACAACATCACGTGGAACATGGGACCGTTGACCTTCAAGCAGTACATGCTGTCAGCCGAGCGCTACGAATACAGCAAGCTACAGCTGTGCAAGTCGCTAGATCCCATGGTGCAACTGTCGTGGAACCTTGCACGCAATGTCCACGTCACCGACGCGAGACTCTGCGACCTCATCAAGACATGTCTGTGTCACTCTCTCCGACATAGTCGCGTCGTCATCGACTACGCCCACTCTCTAGGCAAGGAGGTGAATTTCTACGGACACGCAGAGAATGAGGCGGCGCACTACTGCAGCAATTGCGAGGTTGGTGTCACACGAAATGATGCATCATGTAAATTTTATATACAATAAATCTCATTGATGATATATAAAGGGGTGTTCTCGTAAGTGTAATTTTTGTATTGGCTCAAACCACCACCAGTACCTGGTGTTGGGGCTTTAGGTTTTGAGTGATCCGAAATCTTTGTGAACTTATACGGCCATCTTTGTGAACTGATGCGACCATCTTTGTAAACTTATGCGACCATCTTTGCAAACTGACGCGACCATCTGTGTGAACTTATGTGACTATATTTGTGAACTTATGCGACTTATGCGACCATCTTTGTGAACTTGTGCGACCATCATTGTGAACTTGTGCAACCATCTTTGTGAACTTGTGTGATCATCTTTGTGAACTGATGCGACCATCTTTGTGAACTTATGTGACCATCTTTGTGAACTTATGCGATCATCTTTGTGAACGTTGCGACCATATTTGCGAACTTATGCGACCATCTTTGTGACAAAACAGTTACCACTTCCTGTGAGGTGAATTAGAACACCTTTGGGCGGCCAGTATGTTACAAAAGATATAGTCTACATTGCATATTATGATTTTACAATAACAACAAACAGACAATATCCCTTTATATGTCTGGAGTGTGCGAGACGTGCCAGTAACATCTTCGATGGCTTCGTTGTTCTCAGTCAGTACAAGATGAATGACCTAAAGAGTGTCTATGACAACTTTCCCCTCAGTACTGCTGCCACAACGACTGGTACTGTCGCTACGACGACTGGTACCGCCCCCACGACAACTTGTACTGTCACCACGACTGGCACTGCGGTGAGGATTTCTCCTTGTTCTTGAGCTTGTGTTGAAGTCTCCCTCCTCTGTGGCCTATTCTCTATCAGCTGACTCTGTCATCACCCCCTCTCTCTTTCGCTCTCTCTCTCTCGCTCACTCTCTCTCCCTCCCTTCCTCCCTCTCTTTCCCTCCCTCCATCCCTCCCTCACTCTTTCTCCCCCTCCCTCCCTCCATCTCTGCCTTCCTGCCTCCTTCCGTCACTCCCTCTCTCTCTCCCCTCCTCTCTCCCCCCTCTCTCTCCCCCCTCTCACTCAAGTTAGATAAAATAACATACATACATATATTAGCTCAATTTATATATACATATGGCCATACATGAATACGTACCAGACCCGTTGTGTGGCTGATTTTTGGGGAACGCCGTCTCACATAGCAGCTTACATACATCCTTATTTAATAATTATACACAACTAATATTGACAAAAGAATACATAATTATAATCACTGTTTTCTGTTTTCAGACTCCAACACCACAGCCAGACACACAGGGTAGTTAGCTCAGTGTCAAGACAGTCTTCATGCTGCAGCTACAGACATACTTCAGACACCAGCACCACAGCCAGACACACAGGGTAGTTAGCTCAGTGTCAAGACAGTCTTCATGCTATAGCTATAGACATACTTCAACAGGCAAGAAATGGTTTCAAATCATGACATCATCAGGCATCACTTACATGAAATCAAGATTATTGTAATTTATTTATTTTTGAAATGAACAGTTTTCTAACTTGTGAATGTGTTGGTGTGTGTCAGTGATAGTCAGACTGAAACTGTCTGACGATGGACTTTCGTTCAGTCGTGCTGAGTCTATCTGATGGTGGAATTCATTTCAGTCTCATTAGTGTGGGTTAGACTTGTGTTGTACTTTACAGGATTGTGACACAAGACTGAAAATTTCCAAACGGGCAGCTCCATCAGACAAGAAATTTCTTTATCCCCTGTATGACCAGTGTCTATTGTATGCGTCAGTCCCTGTGGATATATAACAGAGATGATGCTCATTGTTTATAAAGACACCTCCTCTCAGTACTCTCTCCTATTGTTTCCCCGCCAATATTGATGTATTGAATTATGTCTAATGGTGTAGTTTGTTTTTGCTTTCCCTACTGATGGATGTAAAAGGTAGAATTAAAAGTGTTGTAGTTAATTATTCCATGTAATGATGATTAAATATGTGGGTAGATTAGCTGTCCCAAGAGGACAAAGTAGTTTTTTTTTATTTGTTTAACCCTCGTTTGCCTGATGAAGGTTTTCTATATTAAAAATAAACATATGTACATTGAACTTTGCATAACAGAGAAGATTGTCAATCGAAGTGGTTGGTTAGTAAATTGTTTTTGATGTTGTAGACAACTGAATATGCTACATTCTCACTCACAGATCTGTGTCACTGAAACTGTTTGTTTTGTTCAATCGTGTCAACGTATGTTATTTTATGTTTTGTATTTGACATGTTCTCTTCTCCTATGTCTGAATGTTTGGCTGATTTCTAGGAAAATTGGTGTAAATGAGAATTGTGAACGATTGATAAGGTATTGTATTCATGTGTCATCTTCAGGTGAGACATGAAGGGTGCTGCAGCAGTTGGTAATGTAAGATCTCTGCAGTTTTCACAGACGTCATATTTAGTGAGATGTCTTCACTCACAAAATGAAGCAGCCCTTTCAGTGGTGATGTTACCCTTGCGAGTCAGAGGTCACCGAGTGTGTGCCAGTGCCCTTTGCCAAACACATCGAAACGTGTTTGTCATTTGCTTCAGTGGTCACATTTCTCATGAAATGTTGTATTTTAATTAACTGTTATAAGTCAAAAATGTTAGTCCCAACTTCACCAAATTGTCAGAGTAGTGTTTGTATTAAAAGAAAGTGAATTTGTTAATTAGTTGGTATCAGTAAAATGGTCCATGGACACACATGAACATAGGTATCGGGAGTGGACCGTGGCACCTGAGAGGAAAAGCACTTATCCTGCCTCTAAGTTAACATATTAATTCTTCATAATGTGTCATCAGAGTCGGTCACAATGTCAACATGTTAGTCCAATAATACCCAGTCTAGAAGTGCGACATGGTGGAATGGTTTCTAAGCTACACTGCAGAATGTGTGTATAAATTTATAACAAACGCTGTTTTATTTTGACGAAATAAAACGTTATGACTGATTGAAGTTTAGACGCATGTAGTGCTGTACCGTTGGTGGAAGTATTCAGAAAATCACCGAACTAACATTTTATTTATTTTATTTCCAGTCAACCTCTCGACCTGTTGTTGAAAGGTGTGCTTTGTGTATGTAAGTACCAGTGAGTGTTGTTAAAATTATAAGCATGCTGGTAAGCATATTTATTTTCGTTAAATGATCTCATTGTATGTCTCCATTAATGTGAAATTGCATCCGTCGTAGAATTTCTTTAATATCACAGAGATTGCGGAGATGAGAGCTAGATTTGAGTGAATAAAGTGTTTTCTACGAATTGAAATACCTGGTAGTCATGTTTTGTTTTCCTTGTGCACCTAAGGAACAACAAGCCAGTGTCAACTGTTGGCGCCATTATAGTATCTTGATCTTAAACTGCTAACAGGGGAATGTCATTCCTTTCAAGTTTCCACTGCAAGAGTGATTAAGTCCCTTTGTGCTTTTAGTCCTTTTGGCCAAAGTTTCAATGGACTTATGTTATCACATGCAGTCTCTTGTTGTTGTACGTCCATGAGTCGCAGTTACGGCGAAGGAAGGCGCGGAAGTCGGTGTGTAGCGGTGGTAGTCCGTACGAGTCGAAGTAGTCGCCTCGCCGATCGGCGTCCACGTAGACGGCCAACCAGTGTTCCCCCGGTTCGTCACCGTCGTCGGTGTTGCACACGAAGGCCGTCGGATAAGCGGTGAGCCGTCTTTTTGGTAGCTCGTCTTTAGGCAGGACACCGGTGACGACGTTTTTAGTGAACGCGTCGAGCTTCAGACGGCGTATGAGCTGAAACGTGTCCATCATCGGCTCGGTAGTCGTACACGACGTTCCGGCGGCTTTATATCGATCGCTTTCCGTCGTCGATTTTTCGGCGGCGGCTGCTGCTGCTGCTGCTGCTGAGTATTCAAAAGCCTGTCGAGAAGGTCGGCGCCCGCCTCCTTCGCGCGTCGTTTTAGCGACTGTTTCATATTCTCGCCGGCGACAACGTCCCGCGCCACGCGCACGCCCGTGTTGGGAGCGCGTTTTCCCAGCGCCAAGGCTCCTCTCTTGATAATAGGCATGGCGCTTCGAAACAGGCTCCCGAAGAGATTGCCCAAGCCGTGTCCCCGCTGTACTCTACTGCCGACGAAGACCGATAGTTTACCGTCGACCTGTCGAGTATAATAGTCCTCGCACATGTTGCGGCAGGCTCTCAACGCCATCAAAACAGTTTGGATTTGCAGCGTCTGATGTGAAGCGTCGACACGAGTTTCCCCTGTTCGAATGGTATCGGTTGACCGATGTCGTTACTTATATCTATCTCGATCGAGTTGAACTGTTTCCGCAGAAGAGGTACGTATTGAACGCGGTCGAAAGCATTCGATATAGTGCTCCCGTTCGTACCGTAGACGGCGATAGTTCGGAGGAGCGGGGCGAAAACGTCACCGACGATGCGTGGTTCCACGATGTCCGTGTACACGTACATGGTGTCGAGTCCCCGATGCATGTCCACCGTATATTTCCCCTCGTACTCGAGAAAATACGCGGCGGGTATGGTGCTGATGATGACGCCGCCGCTGGAGAGGGAGTCGCTCCGCCCGACGATGAAATCTTCGTCGGCCCACGGCGCGACAACGGTCGACGATTCGAAGCCCAGTTCGTTCTTCAGGTAGCTACGAGGGGGTATGGTAAATTTGACACCCGTCGATAGACGCAGCTTCATCCGGTTAGAAATGGGGCTGAACTCCAGGCGGGCCTTGACTTTATCGGTGCTCAGTTTCGTCAGTGTCTTGTTGATTTTGTGTATCAACTCGTAAGCGCTGTTGTAAAAGCCGTGAGGGATGTTGCCTTGCCGGTAAATTTCACTATCGTCCGAGGCGGTGAAAACGCCCCTCTCCCCTATCTTGCAAGACAAGAGGAAGTACGCGTCCTCTTCTCTCACGTTGTTCCAGGTATGCGGGTACTGTACCCCCACCAACCAGACAAGGACGGATGCGGCGGCGGCGTCGGTCATCGGCTGTCGTTGTCATCGTCGCACGACTGACTACAGAGGCGGTGCGTCTACCGTTTATTATCCACGAGCGGAAGCCCGATAGCCGCTCCATTTCACGAGCACCTCCGCGCCGCCTCCCTTACTTCGCCGAAGCTGTAGAACAGCCTCGACGCGATACAGTTTATCGTTTGGGACAATTACTCGTTGCAGCTCCGATTCGTAGAAGGTGCCGTCTAGTAGCATTCCGGCGTCGTCCTTCTATAGGTAAATGGGTGGGTCGGACGGGTGCGCTTCTACGACGGTGAAGAGCTCTTCGCTCCAGTTAGCCATGGACCCTTTCTTGAACCGACCCTTCGCCTTGCTGATGCGTACGCGATCTCCCTTTCGCAGTTTCGGCTTGCCTCCTCCTCGACCGACGTCGGCGTACAATCGCTGCCACACACTCTCCTGGTTCGCGGCTTTGACTCTCGCCGGCGTCCTGCTCCTGCTGCTGCAAGCAGGCTCCCGAAGGCCATAACGAGCGCCGGACCGGCTTTACTCTTCAACGGGACGCACCACGCCCGCTTCGAAAAGTCATCGATGACCGTCAATCGGAACGTTATACCGTCGTTGTACTTTTTTAGTTTAGCGACGTCAACGAGATCGGCTTGCTACTGCTGGTTTCAACCGCCTACGATAACGCAACGTCGTTTCAAACGTTGTTTGACCGGTTTGTGAAGTGTATAGACGTCCTGTTCCGATAGCCACCGCTTGACGATCTGTTTGGGTACTACAGTCGCCCGGTGCAACGCGTCGATGCCGCCGTAGCTGCCCGCCTGTTTCGGGTCGAAGTAAACGCGCTTCAGCCGGTCCCGTTGTTGTTGAGGGCGACGTTGGCGCTTTCGTTGCGATATATAAAGCGGTATATAAAGCGAAAGCTGCTGCGACTACGGCGAGGCCGTCGACGACTACCGACCTTCGAGGGAACATACTAGCTTGTGAGCTGTTCGGGCGTTTCAACCTCTTTAATATTCCTCCCACTCGCGCCCTAGCGACTTAGCGCGAGGACGACGACGTTTACCCGACCATTTCGTCGCCTGTTGCTGCTGCTGCATGTACGCTCGTTGCCGGGGATTACCGACGAGCTCCATAGGAACGTTCAAACGCCTCATACGGTCCCCGAACGCTTCCTATTCAACCGGCGGTAGCGCCTTCTTTCTTTGTCGCATGAGGTCGTTCACGAGATCGACCATGTTACTTCCCACGATAGGTTTACCGTCGTACAAGAACCCTCCGCGGTCATTCCATCGACACAATGGGTCGGTTTTCATTTTCTCGATCAGGAGATGGGCTTTCCCTCTCAGAGTTTTCGGCATGCTTTCCACGATCTCGCGCTCAATAACGCTCAGTGCCGCCAGCGTCAGCGGCGCCGGCGCCGGCTCGCCCGACTCCTCGGTCACTCCTTTCACCACGGACACGAGTACCGGTTCCGCCGACCGAGACACCTCCATCGTAGTGTAGCGGCTCAGCAGTTGATTGTACGACGCCACCTTCTCTCGCTCGGATAAATCCGCGCGGTCTAGAACGTTCTTCTTGTCGCTATCCAAACTACTCATCACACGCGATGTGGTCGTGCTCGGAGGCTGGTCGATCAACGGGAGGAGACTATTGACCAACTGAGGGTCTACCAACGCCATCTTCTTCGCGTGTTGCGATAACCTGTCTGAGCAGCGGGAGAAGGACGGTACTAGCTAACGGGGCTAGCAGAGCTGTTTCTTGTATTTTGACAGAGCTTTTTCTGTTTCGCTGATAATTTCACGTTCCCTTTCAATATGTTATGCGCGCAATCGCACAGACTACAGATGAAGTCGGGATGTTCGTTGTCGATTATAGCTTTTCTCAGCTTTATATTCTTACAGCCATTCAGCATCTGCAGACCTAAGGTATGCTTCTTCACACGCCCTGTCATTCTGACACCTCCCGACGAGTGACGTCCACGGTGACTTATCCTCTTTTTATACTCTCGACACGTAGACGTACTGGATGCGATCGTATGGAAAAATGGCTGTACGCAAGCGCATATTTTCCGCTGTTTCCTGTTTCAGATCCACCACGATATTACCGTAGGCTGATGACGTGGCGTCTTTGAAGGCTTCCCTCATATATTTGATTCTACCCGGATACATCTGTTTTGTCAGGTGACCTACTTGTCCCGCGTCCCGGGGACTCTTGAATAGCACCATGTATTTTGCATTTAGGCTGATTATGCGGTTTTCTTTCCCCTTTTGAAAGAGATTCTGCAGAAGCTGTACGACGGACGTGTTGCAGTGATAACTTTTTTTAGTGAACAAGGTCGTGACCCTACTATCGGTTTCCTCCATAAGGTCATCGAGTACTAGAAGCGTCCTCGTTTCCGCGTCTAAATTCTTCGGATCAGGTAAACCGTCTACGAATTCTATATCGGCTGTCATAGAAGCGTAGTCGGATTGCCACTGGCCGTAACACAACAGAACTTTCTCCGGAGGCGGATCGATCATAGAAGAAGCGAACTTTAGTAGACGAGTAACGAAAGTAGTCTTACCGCAACCCGTAGGTCCAGCCACTATACACGTAAAAGGATGCTTCAACGACGTGTCCATATCGACGATTGGCGCGCAGGAAACGAGCGATGACTTTTTATTCGTTTTTCCTATATTCATAACGCACCTCCATCATCAATTTGCTGAGCATATTCTGACCTTCTTTCCCCCCGAAGTCGCTACCCCAAAAGGCTTCTTTCAACGGTATCCACTCCACCAATTGGACATCCCCGGTAGCCAATAGTGCGTCTTTCAATTTTTTCGATGCTCCAAACTTACTCATCAACAGGCTCTTCATACACTCGACCCTAACGGCATCCCATTCGGCTCCAGTTTTCTTTTTCCTGATTCCGTAACTACGTCGCTTCGCTATATAGGCCGACCACGACTGTTTGATGTACTCCTCGCGTTCTTCGTCTTCATTAAACATTGCTTTTCTAAACTGATAGGCGTGCTCGACTGATCTGAAGCCACGACCGTACGTCGCGTCTCAACACGTGTAAAAATTCGACAGGAACGACGACGAACCACCGAAACGTATATTACATTTCCGCTTAACGTTCTCTATACCACTGATCTAGAGACGCTACAGACTACGTTATTATAGCGCTGACTACTCATTCTTGCACTAGAGGCGCTACTGTGTATATTTTAGCGGATAGTCACAAGAGGTCAGCACTACTGTTTGATTAATAGGTTTTTGCACTTACATGAACCCGCGGCGACTATAAAAAACGGTTAAAAAACCTATTAATCAAACTGTTTTTATAAGTAGGATGTCAGCAAGCAATTAAGATAAGAGATTTTTTATAAATAGATTTTTATGACATGTCATAACTGGCCTTTGATGTTCTTTGATGTTTTATTCGGACACGGTAGTCTGTGGCGCGCGTATACTACTTACACACTCTCTGGCTACACGACCCCACGTCGTTCTGCCGGCCACACATTACGACTGGCTGCGTCCGCGCCGAGTGTCACAAAATCGAGTGTAAGTATTAATAAATTGGCGGTACCCGATTTGACATAGCAAGTTATAGGTTCAGGTGCACTAGGATTCGGAGTGAACGAGAGACATAACGTGACATCAGATATGTATGTACGAGAAGCCAACTGGCATTCCCATTTAATACATCAACAATAAACAAAAGCGGTTTAGTGATAGTTGACCAACCGTTACTCTGCTATGACATTATATTTATAACACCATACATTGTACTCAACGAGTATGCATCCAAAAACGAAATTACATGGGAGACAATTTAAACAGCTGGTGACTTACACGAAGACGGTAATACACCGTTGTAAGTCTATGAACTGTAACCAATGAATGTCTCGTGGTTTGCGAAATGTCTACGTTCGCTTCGCCATCGGTCGCGTTCGACGAGATGTCAGGACGAAGTCGAAAGTCGCTCGGCATTCGGCGAACGAATTCACGTAGATGAAAGCAGGCGACTCGGGCGATCAAGTAGACGGTAGATTTGCTTTGTCGATCCCACGCGATTCACCAGGCGACAACACGGAAACGATGTCACGACTTCGACGATGTCGAGAAGGTCTCTCACGGAGTCGGTGTTACGCCAGCTAGCAGACGAAACGGTGGTGGCCTTGCATTCGAAGATCACATCAAAACGGTACTGCAGTCGGTTATCGCTCAGTCTTCTTCAACGCGTGAGAAATGCAGCGTCTCACAACTAATCAGTACTGTTGAAATCGTAGAAGTATTTACTACAGGCGTTGGGCGGACACACGTTTCAGCCCAATTCCTGGAGACGAGAGTGCAACACTTTCTTCTGCTCAAATGTTCGTCTGGCCTCGAATGGTCGTCCGGCCCTTATATAGCTTGTTGGCCGGAAGTTAGTCTGACCAATTACAACACTTAATACAAATTAAAGTCGCTTCAAAAACTGGCTCCCGAAACCATTCACACTTCGAAGCAATCCATTCAACTCGCTGAGTTTAAAATAGATTTTGCGAGCTAAACGTATGGATATATAAGTGCTCATTCAATGTTTAACTTACGAGAATTACTTACATAATTAATATCACTGGATTCCCTGTATCGATCCGGATACCACAATATTCATTGTACATTCCAACTCTCATGAATTAATCCATAATTTTAATAAAACACGCACTCTATTCATAAGCTCCGTGTGACCCTAGTGTTTTTCACACCTACATTTCTGTAAACAACTTTTATAAGTTCATAATATAATCTTTTTATAACCACAACATAAGTAGTTTGACAGGTCACCATATTACCAGTCATGTTAAATAATTTCTACAGGTACCAAATTTGGTATACCTAACCGTAGAATTAGTGGTGTACGCTACAAATTAAATTAATTAAATCTGACTCGTCGGTAGTTAAAACGTTACACGCCTTAATCGCCAGAGGGCACCAGCGTATACCTCCGCGACAATACATACCAGAGATGGCAGCACCATCCCATCAACCAAACGTTCTAAAGCCTGATTAAATTATATACAAACCACTTTGTGACATTACCCCGGCCTTTAAGAATTTAATCTGCGCCAATCTGCGTTAAATATCTTCCTATTGTTGATCTGTTTCGTCACACTTAATTAGCGTATTATACGCCCCACCTATTCTTTCAAGCGTGAACACTTCTCAAATTAGAGATCATCAAATACCAAAAAAAACACTTAATGAGACAAGGCAGTGTCAACTGACTAACAGGCCTTTCTTACATAAGTAATACAATCAAACAAGAATTATGCGCCGGAGGGGAGGGTCGTATATATGAGTACCTACCCTGCCTACAGATTAATCAATCTATGCCGTACCCTACTTTCTCAAACGAAACATTGTTAATGAAGTAACATTTCTAGTTAATCATTCAATGCTAACTCAGTCTGCCCGCTATAATACCCACTTAGATTTCCTTGACATACTGACGGCTAAGAAAGTCTGCTCCAACATTCTACTTTCCAGGAATAGCTTCTATCCGAAACCTGTAAGGTTGAAGTTTCAAAGCCCATCGAATTAACCTGGGATTTGATAATCGGGCCGTACGGAGGAAAGCTAACGGTTAATGATCCGTTTGAAGTACAAACAACTGGCCGTACAACCTTGTGAAATTCTCGAGAGCCTCCTGCTTCAGTGTTTCTACCTGGTGGACCAACTCTGAGACTTGCTCCTCTATACTCAGTTTCTGCGAGTTCAGTGTTGCAGCCTTGCACCTGGTTTGTGTGATATGGCGGTCGAGATCTTCCTTGTACTGTGTCAATGACAGAACAGTCTCGCCGACTTTCTTGCGCTTCCTGTAGTTGGCTGTCACCAGCTGAATACGACTCTGCTCTAGTTTCTGAAACTGCTGTTTCAGCTGTTTGAAGTTTGTGCTCACTTTCGCTCTCTCTTCCTTCAGTCTGTCATAGACGGTTTGAGGAACACTTTCCTCTTTCTCTGCCTTCAGTCTGTCGTAGACGATTTGAGGAACACTTTCCTCTTTCTCTGCCTTCAGTCGGCCATTCTCCTTTGAGAGCTTGGAGACTTGAGACTGCAGTAGAGCGTTGTCTCGCTGCACTGTCTCCAGTCTCTCTGTCACATCTTCCACGGACTTCAACAGTCTCTCTTTCTCCGTCGTAACATTCGTTTTCTCCTGCAGGAGGCGCTGGTGGTCTTCCTGCAGCTTGCCAAGTCTCACAGCTGTACTAGTGAGTTTCTCACCCTGTTCTTTCCGACGCTGAAATTGTCTGTGTAACAGACCCCTCTTCATAGAGTGGTATCTTGATCTTGAGTTTTCATCTCGAGAACTCTTAGCTTTGGCAAAACATGCCTTCAAAGTGGGATCCTCCTTTTCTCCTTGGGTACTGGCGTGTACACCTATCACATTGCCAATGATCACATCACAAATGGGATTGTCCAGACAGAGTACCTCAGTTTCACCGGTAAACACTGGTGACTCTATGTACCGGGACTGATATGGTTGAACGGTCTAGCATGACAAGGATCTTCTTATTTTTAATTAATTGATCTGGATCAACTAGATCTTTCTTAACTACAATCCCACTACATCCTGTGTCTCTTAGAACCTCAACTGGTTTCTCATTCAGTCTGCCACGCATCACTGGTAAGTTAGGGTAGGTGTGATTACCCACACATCCTACAACTGAGAACTTACACCCACACTTCATAGTTGCTTCATTGCTACAAAGGTGGTCAACCTTCTCGACTGCAATACAACAATTGCCAGCCTCGTTGTCGTGGACTCGGCTTCCCTTGGGAGAACTGGCGGGGTTTACCCGTGGGACAATTTACAGCCCTATGACCTGGTTGTGAACACAAGAAACATCTCATAGGCTCACGAGGGGGATGTGGCGCTAAGTCTCTTATATTCGGAGTACTTATCGGGGCGAAACAAGGACTTTCCCTCTTCCTTTCGACCACCCCTAGAATGGGAGTTGTCGCGTGTGTCATTCTTTTTAGGTATTTCCTTAAGTCCTGTGGCCATACGTGACGCAGCATATACGTCCGCTAGTTCCTTCACTGCCTCCATGCTCGAGGGTGTACGCTCCCTAATGAATACGGCTAACTCACGAGGACACGAATGCAAAAATTGCTCCCACAAAAATAAGTCCCTCAATTCTCCATAGGATTCGTGGATTCCTGCTAATCTGATCCACTGGCTCAGGTTGTGGTCTAATTTACCAAGATACTAGGCTGCAGTCTCATCTACCCCCTGTTTACTCCTAAAAAATCTTCGCCGGTAATCTTCAGCAGTTAGCTGAAATTTAGCTAAAAGGGCCTGCTTAAGTTTATCATAATCTTGCATGTCATCTCTAGGAAGACGAGAATACACATCTAACGTGCGACCTGTTAGAAGACTGCTCAGTCCTAATGCGTAGTCCTCTCTATTCCACCCTGCGTTCTCAGCATAGCGCTCATAACGAGTCAAATAAGCATCGATATTATCGTCTGCTTCCCTAAACTCGGGGAGTTTGGGCATCTTCATTCCTAATCGGGAATTATCTAGGCTTCGATTAGATGCATCCAACCCCTCTGCCTTAACTTTCTCGGCTTCTATGTGTAATGTTGCCATCTATTTCTCATGCAACATTTCTTCTAGCCTCATCTTACTCTCCATCTCCTCCTTCTCCTTGGCTCGCTGGTGCTCCAGAGCTCTCTCTTCGCGCTCCATCTCCTCCTTCTCCTTGGCTCGCTGGTGCTCAAGCGCTCTCTCTTCACGCTCCATCTCCTCCTTCTCCTTGACACGCTGACGCTCAAGCGCTCTCTCCTCACGCTCTATCTTGGCTATCTCTTTAGCCTGCTGTTGCTCCTGTTCATGGCGAACAAACTCTAAGAGCTCAGCTCCTTCTAATTTCAACTTCTCGCCTATCTCCATAAGCTTTTGAAATTCCATAGTGTATTCCTATTACTAGCTATCTAGATAATATGGCGGACACACTCTAGAGGGGCTTATCTATCTACCTCTAATAGTCGAGTCAAACTATGACAACAAATAACTAGGGTCACTGTGGATCTCCTAGATAAACGACTAATTCACTACGCGGGCTGCAAGAAAATACTCACTGCATAAGGCCGACGGGGGACCTTGTATAACCACACATAAACTGGGTCAACACGGGACCAAATACTAGGATCTAACAAGACTTCGTAGTGATGCATCTATCCTACTATGCTGGCTGCAAGGAAATATCCAGTGCATAAGGCCGACGGGGGACCTTCTCTAACCAACGTACCTCGGCTAGGAACCGTACACTAGTCGACTACTGGACTAACTCTGGGACCGCTAGCGCATACATAAACTGTATGCTTTACAAACGATAACTAATAGCTGTAATAACGATCGTCATCGTATTCAGTCTATCTTACTGTCAATCGTTGTTACTCGTGAACCCCTTACTTCATTTAACCCATTAAGTAATGGTTCGTACCCTAGGTAAATAACTTCTCGATAAAGTAACTGATAGTTAATGGCATTTAGTTTCCTTCCTTAAAAGACGAAGTTCGAGGAGAACCTAGTTTTTCGTTTAGCACTGCCTTGACTCTAAACTAATATCTCAAACATGTTATACGGTAATAGGGAAATGTAATGCTCTTGTTCAGCGAATCCTGTGCACCAAAAGTTACCGCCCAACTCAAAATCTCGGCGCGAGCCCCCAGTTGTCACAAAATCGAGTGTAAGTATTAATAAATTGGCGGTACCCGATTTGACATAGCAAGTTACAGGTTCAGGTGCACTAGGATTCGGAGTGAACGAGAGACATAACGTGACATCAGATATGTATGTACGAGAAGCCAACTGGCATTCCCATTTAATACATCAACAATAAACAAAAGCGGTTCAGTGATAGTTGACCAACCATTACTCTGCTATGACATTATATTTATAATACCATACATTGTACTCAACGAGTATGCATCCAAAAACGAAATTACATGGGAGACAATTTAAACAGCTGGTGACTTACATGAAGACGGTAATACACCGTTGTAAGTCTATGAACTGTAACCAATGAATGTCTCGTGATGTGCGAAATGTCTACGTTCGCTTCGCCATCGGTCGCGTTCGACGAGATGTCAGGACGAAGTCGAAAGTCGCTCGGCATTCGGCGAACGAATTCACGTAGATGAAAGCAGGCGACTCTGGCGATCAAGTAGACGGTAGATTTGCTTTGTCGATCCCACGCGATTCACCAGGCGACAACACGGAAACGATGTCACGACTTCGACGATGTCGAGAAGGTATCTCACGGAGTCGGTGTTACGACAGCTAGCAGACGAAACGGTGGTGGCCTTGCATTCGAAGATCACATCAAAACGGTACTGCAGTCGGTTATCGCTCAGTCTTCTTCAACGCGTGAGAAGTGCAGCGTCTCACAACTAATCAGTACTGTTGAAATCGTAGAAGTATTTACTAAAGGCGTCGCCGTTGGGCGGACACACGTTTCAGCCCAATTCCTGGAGACGAGAATGCAACACTTTCTTCTGCTCAAATGTTCGTCTGGCCTCGAATGGTCGCCCGGCCCTTATATAGCTTGTTGGCCGGAAGTTAGTCTGACCAATTACAACACTTAATACAAATTAAAGTCGCTTTAAAAAAAGGCTCCCCAAACCATTCACACTTCGAAGCAATCCATTCAACTCGCTGAGTTTAAAATAGATTTTGCGAGCTAAACGTATGGATATATAAGTGCTCATTCAATCTTTAACTTACGAGAATTACTTACATAATTAATATCACTGGATTCCCTGTATCGATCCGGATACCACAATATTCATCGTACATTCCAACTCTCATGAATTAATCCATAATTTTAATAAAACACGCACTCTATTCATAAGCTCCGTGTGACCCTAGTGTTTTTCACACCTACATTTCTGTAAACAACTTTTATAAGTTCATAATATAATCTTTTTATAACCACAACATAAGTAGTTTGATAGGTCACCATATTACCAGTCATGATAAATAATTTCTACAGGTACCAAATTTGGTATACCTAACCGTAGAATTAGTGGTGTACGCTACAAATGAAATTAATTAAATCTGACTCGTCAGCAGTTAAAACGTTACACGCCTTAATCGCCAGAGGGCACCAGCGTATACCTCCGCGACAATACATACCAGAGATGGCAGCACCATCCCATCAACCATACGTTCTAAAGCCTGATTAAATTCTATACAAACCACTTTGTGACACCGAGTTCCAAATTTTATGTAGCGGCCATCTATGCTGTTTGCCCTCAGCTCACGGCACTGCTAGCCAACACCGTGGCTCCCTTGCAGGCATTCAATTCCCTGCTATCCACGCAGAGCTCCAAAATGTCAACTCCAGTCCTGGGCGCGCCCAGTCTTTTCTTAGCCACCACACCTGGCCTGTTGCATAACAACTCCCTTTGCGATGTGCCCGCACACCCTGCGTTTCGACGCAAAACGGGTCAATGCACGCGCTCATGTGGACACTCGACGAATGCAAACCTAAAAGGGCAGGGTTTTCTTGCTGATTTTAGAAGAACATGGTGAAATAATCCAGTCCCAGAAACGATTCTGTGTTCTCCCTTGGGTTGCGCGAAGATGCGCAATAGGCGATGAAGGTGGCCACTGTGACTACCGTTCTACGGCCACTCTGACTGCAGTTCTACTGTATATTGCAACTGTCAGTGTGCTCATTTGGTGGCCAAAAAGAAGCGCCGATGGTGGAATGACACTACATAATCTGATTGTTTGGGCATTTAATAGATTTTCCGTAGTGAACAATGTTATTTCGTTACCAAAAAAGAAACATAGGTATTTGTGTGTAAGGGGTTAAACCGTTTTAGGAAAAACACTTCAGATTCAGATTCAGACTGTTTATTACCATGTAGCATTTAAAATGTACGACGAATTCTTGGCGTTGTGGCGTCAACATACGTACACGCTTGTCTCCCCTGCCCCCCCCATCATGCACACGCAAAATATACAATCAGAAACATTATGAAACTATACTAAAACTAATATAAATTTAAACCAAGGCCAACTGCCAACATATTTTAAGACAATCGTACATATTTTGATAAAAAGTGAACTTGGTAACATACAAAAATAATAAATAAATAATTTAGCATGGCGACATAAAATTTAAACCGACTGAAAACAGTATCATGGCATCTCACGTTTCAAGTGACTCACAGCCTGCGGGTAAGATCTATTGTTAAGTCTAGTGGTCCTTGTCTTAATATTTTATAGCGCTTGCCAAAGGGAAGAAGTTCAAAGAGATGGTTGGCTGGGTGGGTAGTATTCCGTACTATGCTCTTGGATTTTTGCGCACAGCGAGCATTGTAAATAGATTCAATGGATGGCAACTCACACCCAATGATTCTAGATGCGCCCTTCACGATAATTTCTAGCCGTTGTTTCTCCTCCTGACTGGCGCGGCCAAACCACACTACAATCGAGAAAGTGAGGATACTTTCAATGATTGCGCGGTAGAATCGTATCATAATCTCCTGAGCAATGCCGAATCTCCTGAGTGCCTTTTTTGTAATGCACAGTGTGTTTGTGCACCAGCTGAGATCGCTTGAAATTGTTGTTCCAAGGAATCTAAAAGATTCAACCTGCTCGACCTCCACGCTATTTATCGAAAGAGTGTGGATGGGAGTCTTCTTTTTACGAAAATCAACAATAATTTCTTTAGTCTTTGAAACGTTCAATTCGAGATTGTTATCCGCACACCAGCCAACCATTCTCTGAACTTCCTCCCTGTATGGCGTCTCATCCGCATTCTCAATGCAGCCCTCCACAGTCGTGTCATCGGAAAAAATAATCACAAGGACCGATTGGTCCACGGAGACACAGTCATTTGTGAAGATAGTAAACATGAAGGGGGACAACACAAAACCTTGTGGGGCACCTGTATTTAGGATAAGAAGTCTTGAGATAGAGTTGTTGACTCTGACAGATTGAGGCCTGTGAAAAAGAAAATTAAGGACCCAGTGACACATGGCAGGATGTACATTCAACAATGAAAGTTTATCGAACAGCTTGAATGAGATGATGGTGTTAATTGCTGAGTTGAAGTCAATGAACAGGATCCTGGCATAGGTTACTGGCCTCTCTAGGAGCTTCAGACTGTGATGCAGACCTAAAGCTACCGCGTCGTCTACTCATCTGTTTGCTTGATATGCAAACTGGTGCGAGTCCAGGAGGCCGTCGGTGGCCGACTTAAGGTACTTGAGTACTATGCGCTCGAACACTTTCATGGCGACTGAGGTCAGTGCCACTGGACGGTAGTCGTTCAGCCCGGTGATGTTGGACTTCTTGGGAATGGGTATGATAATGGAAGTTTTGAAGCAGACTGGAACTCTGCACTGCTGGAGAGAGGAGTTGTAGATGTCCGTAAACACCGCAGAGAGTTGGTCGGCGCAGTTCTTCAGGGTAGATGTGGAGATGTTGTCTGGACCCGAAGCCTTCCGCATGCTCTGTCGCCTGAACAGTTTCCTCACCTCAGCTTCCTGGACTATAAAGGGCGGAGACAGAGAGATACCTGCTGGAAGTGGGCGCTGCTCTGGTAAATAGTTAAGCTTGTCAAATCTGCTGTAAAAATTGTTCAGCTGATCAGGGAATGAGGGGGTCACTGCTGTTGATGGCCGCTGCGTGTTCCTTGTGCTGCGTAATCTTGACAGCCTTCTGCGCCTCGCACTTAGCTCTCCTGAATTCTTCCCTGCTGCCGCTGAGGAGAGCCGCGTTCGTCTCTGCGAGTTTCTGCTTGATGTCCCTGGTGAACCAATGTTTATCGTTGTCATACAGGGTGACAGTCTTTGTCTCAGTGCACACCTCCTCATACCAGTTGATGTAGGATGTCACGGCGTCAGCGTACACGTCTAGGTCAGGAAATGCCTCTTTAAACATGTCCAAATCTGTGCACTCCAGGCATCCCCGAAGAGCTGCAGTCGACTCGTCCGTCCGCTTCTTGACAGTCTTCTTTGATGGCTTCAACGTTTTTAGTTTCTGTCTGTACGTGGGGATGAGGACGACCGTTGCGTGATCAGACTCTCAGAGGGGAGCCCTGGTGGTGGCACGGTACGCATCCTTAAAGACTGTGTAGCAATGATCCAGGACCTTGCTATTGCGTGTGGCACAGTCTACGTCATGCTTATACCTGGGCAGTACCTTCTTCAAATTTGTGTGATTAAATGAATGATTACGCTGTCAGGATGAGTCGATTCTGCTGCCACCACCTGAGCAGCCAACTGGCTGACTGCCTTTGTAGCACTTGCATCAGGGGGATGTAAACACCCAACAGCACGACCGAAGGGAACTCCTTCTGGGAATAAAACTGCTTGCAATTGATAGTTAGAGTTTCCAGTTCACGAGAACACGAAGAAGCTGAGTGTCATTACACCACCGCTGATTCAAAAGAAAACACACGCCACCACCCCGCTGCTTGTCCGTCAGTTCGCTCGATCGGTCCGCTCTAAACAGAGCTTGACCAAGGGGTGTCACTGCCGCGTCAGGGGTCGTGACATCTAACCACGTTTCCGTAAAACACAGTATAGAGGTGTATCTTATTTCTCGTTTGTAAGTCAACAGGTGAAAGAGTTCGTTTGTTTTGTTCCTCAGTGATCGCACATTTACCAGAACGATAGCAGGGAGTGCTGTTCGAAGGCTGCGCCGGCGAAATCTACAGAGTGCGCCCCCGCGTCTACCCCGCTTGCGTGTGCGGCTTGAGGCGTTGTGTTGTGTATGACCCGTGTTGTCAACAGAACAAATGTCCTCCAAGGTGAAGTTTGATTTGTACTCACAGTTCATGGATTCCATGATTCTCAATAGATCTTCACGACCATATTTATATACACATATAGACTTAAACACAAGGACAATCATCGAAAACGTACAAACAATCATCCACCGCCACAACGTGTCGCCATGCACCGGCGCCATCTTTTGCCAAGGTGCAGTATTGTCACAACAAGAACGTGTATTTCAGCCAAGTAATATATATATATTTTATGTCAATCCACAATTTTTTGAACAAAATAGAAAACACTGTGGGGTGGGGATGCTCCCTTCACATCCATTATTTCTATACCAAACTCTAGAAAATATGTAATTTTAGAATATCTCTGTGGTTAGCCAACCATTGCGTATTTAAGTTATAAACGCACATTTTTTTAACCAAAATAGAGACGCCAGTAGTAATATAGGTGGTCTTCCTGGGATGGTTGGATTCGGATTGGAGCAAGAGCATTGACATCATATCTAGGTCAAGTACCCGGATGTAGGTCAAGTACCCGGATGTAGGTCAAAGGTCAGTGCCACCATGTGATTTTTTTATGAACTACAATAGTTTACGAACTGAAAGAGAAGTACAAATAACTCACGTCAGTAAACCAAATAACGATACTGCTTAAGTTCGTGTCTCTTGTTTCTTTTTTTATCTTTTTACTATAAAAGACGTCATTAAATAGGTCAGTGACGTCGTTAAATAGGCCATTGCACATGCGCAATGGTGTCTTTTCTTATGTCCTATAGGTTGTCGACCATTAGTTTAGGTATAGGCCTCTCTTAACCTATACATTTATAACCATAAAATAGGCCCAATCCCGAAGAATAGATAGAGAACTAATCAAATAAGTCAAATTATGTCATTTCTGATCACCATACATATTTACGACCTGCCCATCACCCTGTTTGTAAATGTTTGCCTATCAATGTCTCTTATTACCAGCATACGTCGACTGCTTCCTATATTAACAAATATGTGTTTATCAATTTGTGTGTACTATTTCGTCTCTGTCATCAGCTCCGGCAATCAAACCAAACATCAATGATTCACCCTATAGTCTGTACCTATAATGTCTACTCTGAAGTCCGTGTTCGTTCGGCACGCCCACGTGAACTTTATGTTCCGTCGAACTGTTATAAAAGGCCTGCGTCTTTATTTTGTGGTCATTATATCTTACATTTTGGAAGATGAACAACATGACTAGTGATAACGTCCGACAAGAGAGTTTGCTACCGAAGGTGCAGCCTTCTCCGGCTACGGGCCCACTCGACCTCTCGACCCCGACAATCAACCCGGACCAACAACCAGCGACCAGTTCAACGACCTGTCCGACGACCAGTTCGACGACCAAAACAATTTCGTCTCTGTCATCAGCTCCGGCAACCGAACCAACCATCAATGATCTACTCTACAGTCTACACCTTTAATTTCTACTCTGCAGTCCGTGATCTTTCGGCACGCCCACGTGACCTTTCGGCACATTTACTAACTATATAAGCGCGGTGTTTTACCAATCGGACCGTCATTCGTATCACGACGACACCACGGCTAACATCATCATGTTGAAGACACCTTACTACCGACCTCGCAATGCAGCAGACTCGAGCGATGAGGACGAGCCAACGAGCAGACCCGTCATGCCGGTAACCAACCGACCTGCCGGGCCATCGGAACCAGAGGTCGTGGACGTAGTGGACGTGCCAACTCTAGAATCAACGGTAAGCGCCGACCCTGTTATCAAGGTCAGAGGTCTCCTTATTGACAAAGTGCGCAAGTATACTCCCTTCTACATCGGGTGCAGATACTGCAAGAAGCGTATGATAGTCGACGATAGGGGACATTTGCAATGTTAAGTTAAGTTGCCTCTGACATGTATATTATGGTTCGAACGACCGCTGCCGATGAGGATTCCCTATCGACCCAGAAACAACTACCACCATTGCAGAGACCTTTCACCTGCCCAGACTGTGGGGGATCGTTCACACGGAAAAATAATAGCAAGCGCCACATCACCAGCTGAAGTTGTGCCCGTCGGAAGAGGATGGCCGATGAAGCCAAGTTTTATACGCCAGTGGTGAGTCATACTTTATATTGTTTTGCTATAATATACTATACTTTCCCTAAAATAGCGTCCCCATAGCTTCTGTTATAAGGTGTCCACCGTGTCTTTACTTCCGCTAAAACTTCGCCCCGTTTTATACTTTATGATCATACAACTTGTCACCTTACTTCCTATCACGTCACTTCTTATCATTGTTTCCCACCGGTCCTTGTATCACCGTACTCTAGCAACGGTGTACTATTCCCATTCAATCTTTAATATTTTTTAATGTTATTGAAATATTCTTGCAGGACTACATTGAAGGTCCGCTACCACCAAAGCGGCAACGAATGGTCTCTGTGTCGACAGAGACGATTAACGACAACAGAACAACATCGACACCAACTTCCGTTCCTAACGACGTCACAACTACCCACGCTGTCAATGTCACAACTTCTACCCAGCCTGCCAACGTTGCAATTTCCGCTCCTGACTTTGCTGGTCCGAACTTTACCATTGATTTTCATGCGACCGAAATGAAGAAGACGCTTGCACGCCACATAGCATGTACCATCTTTGAACTCTCAAGACGACAATGCCCTGGTTGCGAGATAGATCATCCTAGTAAATTTAATCACGTTTGTATGTTATCTGATGACATTAAAATTTACATGCACTTTGACGAGGCTGTGGAGTCCATCAATTCAACTGCAGTGGTGAAAGACTGTCTGAGTGTTTTGTTAGACGTAGGTGTGAAGCTAGCCGACGTGACAGTCGAACAGTTGTGTAATATCAATACTTGGTTGCAAGAAGCCGTTTCGAAACAGTGGCGAAACACTATGAAACATATGGTTCTGGCAGTAATGGAGGGTGACCTGTAAAGAACTTTCTTTTGTCTTGTACACGATTAAACTTTGAAAACTCTGCATCAATGTCTAGTCTCTGGTTCTTGTAGTTATGGAGCGTGACATGTAAATACGTTTGTGTTGTTCACGAATAAACTGTGCAAACCATATATCGTGTCTTAATATCGTTTCGTTGTAATATGTCTTCCATTTCGTAATGGAGTCGTCGCAGAACATTCCCTATAGGATTAATCGAAGGACGTTGCGGATGAATGTTTTCCAAAATACGGGGATCGACCAGCGCCATCTTCTTTTTATGTTCCATGGTCACCTGAGATGGAGACGGGAACGTCGAGTTTGTCGCTGAGGCCAGAGGCACATGTGTCGTAGTACGCACAGAGACAAGTGAATTCAGCGACCTAGCATTTGTCGATGGTCCACAGCAACTGCGGACACTATGCCGATTCCAGCTGTCCCGACGTGAGAAATGTCTCTTGCAATCTGGGCACTGGAACGATGATGGTGTGGACTTGTTGACAGCTGGTAGAATAGGCAATAAGCTCATGATGTAGGTGTTTACGGTTCAAATGTAAAGAACGGAATGACTCTTGGAACTCGTCGGTCTAAGTATAAGTTCCGACTAGTGAATTGGTTACCCGTTAGATGGTACCCGCGTATTTATAGACAAGGACCGCTACGCTAGAAGTTCCGTCACACCTCAAGTCATGTGACTGTAATGGCTAACTCTACAGTTCTAACATTTCCGGAAGTGTGTCGATGGTGGAGTAGTTAGTACACACACACACACACACACTCACACACACTCACACACACACACACACACACACACACACACACACACACACACACACACACACACACACACACACACACACACACACACACACACACACACACACACACACACACACACACACACACACACACTCACACACACACACACACACACACACACACACACACACACACACACACACACACACACACACACACACACACACACACACACACACACTCACACACACACACACAACTGTGTATTCGGTGGACTGAAGAGAATCGTAGAAGATTGGTTCTTGCAACTCGTTGTTCTAAGTGTTTGATGTTTCGTTTGTCCGATAAGTTTGTTTCTTGTCACTCGTTGATCTAAGTGTTTCGTTTGTCAGACAAGTTTGTTTGAATGGTTGGTTCGTGTATCTCGTTAGTCAAAGTTTGATTCGTGGAAGTCGTTGGTCTTAGTTTGATTAAGTAAAGACACGAGATATGGTTTGCACAGTTTATTCGTGAACAACACACGCTCCATAACTACAAGAACCAGAGATTAGACATTGATACAGAGTCTTCAAAGTTTAATCTTGTACAAGACAAAAGAAAGTTCTTTACAGGTCACCCTCCATTACTGCCAGAACCATATGTTTCGTAGTGTTTCGCTACTGTTTCGAAACGGCTTCTTGCAATCAAGTATTGATATTACACAACTGTTCGACTGTCACGTCGGCTAGCTTCACACCTGCGTCTAACAAAACACTCAAACAGTCTTTCACCACTGCAGTTGAATTGATGGACTCCACAGCCTCGTCAAAGTTCATGCAAATTTGAATGTCATCTATTCTTCGGGATTGGGTCTATTTTATGGTTATAAATGCATAGGTTAAGAGAGGCCTATACCTAAACAAATGGTCGACAACCTATAGGACATAAGAAAAGACACCATTGCGCATGCGCAATTGCCTATTTAACGACGTCACTGACCTATTTAATGACGGCTTTTATAGTAAAAAGAGAAAAAAGAAACAAGAGACAGGAACTTAAGCAGTATCGATATTTGGTTCACTGACATCCGTCAGGGGGAGTTATTTGTACTTCTCTTTCAGTTCGTAACCTTTCCACCAAGGGGCGCCAATTTTCATAAATAAGACGCACGAATTTTGGCAATACTCCTAGATTTAATTCAATCCTTGTCCGTAAGGTGACACCACTTGTAGTTCAAAATGTATCCGCCAGGCGAATTTAGTTAACGACATATCCACCAAGGGAAATATTTCATGACCTATCCGCCAGGCGGCGCTACTGGCAAAACAAAGAAGCACGAATTTTGGTAGTAGTGAACTTTGGTCCATATATTAAATTAATAAAAAATCCACCAGGTGGCGCTATTTTAGTTTATAAAAAATCGCCAGGTGGCATTGTTTCAGTTAATGACCTATCCGCCAGGTGGCGCCACTTGACCTTTGACCTTGACCTACATCCGTGTACTTGACCTTGACCTAGAAAAGACGTCAATGCTCTTGCTCCAATCCGAATCCAACCATCCTAGGTAGACTACCTATATTACTACTGACGCCATTGGGTTTATGGTGGAAGGTGTGCTCCCTCTTCCATCGATGTTTTTTGACTAAACACTTTGAAATGTGCATTTTTTGACACTTGGATTATGATTTTTGTCGATTATTATATTTTAATTGTAAAAAGCGGTCCGGTCTCCCAGGACCCCCCTCTGGATCCGCACACGTGTAGGGCCTAGTCCCTCCATGTGATTCCAGGCCAGATTCTCATTGGCAAGTGGAACTGCTCCGTCTCGTCTCGACAGCGTCTCGTCGTTAACCCCCCGTCCACCAAGTCTTGACACAAGACGCAGTGGAGACGAGACTAGGACGAGGCCTAGACGCGTCGAGACGTTCCAACAATATTAAACATGTTAGATCCTCGAGATTCGCTCAAGACTCGCTCGAGACGCGCTCAAAGCGCCTCGAGACGATCTCGAGGCGTCTCGAGGACCCCGTAGACCAAGGAGACGCGGTCGACCGGTTGCGTCTTGACATCGTCTCGACCGAGTCTCCTTGGTGTGCGGGATACTTAACATTACAAACAAGGAAGAGTCCGAAGGAGGATTTAGCCAAACAACGGGATGCACGACTACACCTCGTGTTTTGATCCATTTTCGATGGCTTGACCAAGCTTTTGCTAGGCATCAAGTCACGTGATGTTTTTTTTCTCGGTTGTAACATTGTCGGAAGAATGTACATTTTGTTAGTGTGCCACGCTCCACTTGTTCTGCACTCATTATTGATGGCTTGACGGCTTCGGCGTAAGAACGAGAGACGCATGGCTAAAAAAACAGTTACCGGAACGGCTACCGCTTCAGAAACATTCATGGCAGCCAATCGGTTAGAGACATATTTGTATCGCGGGTCTCTAAAGAAGTTAAGCCGGATGATTTAAAGTCCTATGTAGAAAGCAAGGGCTTCACTGTGTTGAAAGTTAAGTGTGTGTCACATAATGAGGCTAAAAACAGGTTCAAATTAACAATACGTTCAAATTAACAGTACCTTTCACAGAATGTGATAAGCTGTTTGACAGTGGTGTGTGGCCAGAAGACATCAGCATTCGTATATTCCGCTTTAAGAACACGCGTAACACGTTCTGATTTCATTGTCTTCCGACATAATCTACGATTTTTAATATGGCTAGTAACCTTACTATTTCAAGTTATAATTGTACTGGCTTTGGTCCAGGTAAGCCTGAATATGTCTCAGAGCTCATCAAAACACATGATTTTGTTTTACTCCAGGAACATTGGTTAATGGAATCTCAGTTTCATAGGATTAAAAACATACCCTGTGATAACAATGTTAGCATTTTATCTCATGATGTTTCTGGAATAGATAATACTATGGTTTTAAATGGCAGAGGATATGGCGGATGTTCCATTTTGTGGAAAAATTCCTTGAACTGTATTGTCTCCCCAGTCATCATGAACTCTAATAGAATATGTGCAGTTAATATAACTATGCAAAGCATGTCATTATTACTTTTTAATGTGTACATGCCATGTGATACCAGATCTAATGATGAACTGTATTGCAATATTTTGATTGAAATTATGAGTACACGTAATATAATGAACTGTTCCAATTTTATTATTGGAGGTGATATGAACACGTCTTTCAATCGTGTGTCTTTTAACTATACGAAACATTTAAATTACCTACGTGAACGTGAAACAATCAAACCATGTATTGATTTTGAAGGACATAATGTTTGTTATACATTTACTAGTCCTGTGAACAATGGTACTCATGTCATTGATCATTTTCTGTTAAACAATGGACTCTTTGACCATATGTTAGAATATTATTCTATGCATGAAGGTGCAAATTTATTATTTCATTCGCCACTGGTTCTTTCTGACCTTGAGTTTATATGTTAATTATTGTTCACCTTCTTCTAGAAGGTACATATCTAGACCTAAATGGCAAGAAGCGTCAGACTGTAACTTAAGTCAGTACAGCAAGGTTTTAGAAAGAATGATTGACGAAATATCTATACCATGGCATTCTCTAGAATGCCGCGATAAACATTGTCCTAGCAGGTTAACGCATTGTCATGATATTCAGATATTTCATGATTCAATAATGGATTGTTGTATAAGAGCTTGTCAAAACTCCATTCCACATACTTCAAAACAGGGAAATTCGAAGGTAATAGCGGGTTGGAATGAGCACGTTAAACCACACAGAGAAGCGTCAATGTTTTGGCATAATGTATGGAAAGATTGTGGCTCTCCTCGCAATGCTGTTATTGCTGACGTCATGCGTAGATCACGCTCTCAATATCACAGAGCAGTTCGTTTTGTTAAACGTAATCAAAATAATGTTAAAAAAGAAAGTATGGCGACAGCTTTACTTGGAAATAAAAATAGGGACTTCTGGAAAGAAGTAGGTAAAGTTACAAAGAACAATGATATGCTACCCAACATGGTTGATGAAGTGACAGGAGACGAAAATATTTCTAAACACTTTGCTACTAAGCATGAGGACTTATATAATTCAGTAGCCTATAATGAAGAGGATATGACGTCATTGCTACAAAACATACATAGTAAAGTAGATGCACATTGTAACGAAGGTGAAAATACTATTACGGTGGATGATGTTTTGAATGGCATTAATCATGTTAAGAGTAACAAATGTGATGGATATGGCGTTATATATACCGACCACTTTATTCATGCACCTAACAAATTACATGTTTTTCTTTCTTTGCTATTCACAGCAATGATATATCACGGGTATACCCCGGATGGTTTTAATATTTAAACAATTCAACCTCTGGTAAAAAACAAGAGGAAATCAGCAAATAATTCTGATAACTATCGAGCCATTACCCTTAGCAGACCTCTATCGAAAATATTTGATTGGGTTATAATGATAAAAAGTTCTGATGCTCTTAAAACAAGTGATCTACAGTTTGGTTTCAAGCTTCAAAGCTCTACAGCTAAATGTACATTTGCGTTAATGGAGACTGTGAACCATTTCCAGCAGAATAAATCAGATGTTTACGTGTTGTTACTAGATGCGACTAAAGCATTTGATAAATAAATTATGTTAAAGTTTTTAACTTACTGATGGAAAGAGGAATGAATCCCCTTTTAATCAGATGTTTATTTTATATGTACACTAATCAACATTTAAATGTATCATGGAACGATTCCATGTCATTGCATTTCTCCACTACCAATGGTGTGAAGCAGGGTGGGGTGTTGTCCCCCATTTTATTTTCAGTCTACATTGATGAAATGTTAACAAGACTCTGCATGTCTGGTTTTGGCTGTATGATTGGTCATAAGTACTATGGTGCTGTTGGGTATGCTGATGATATATCTTTGGTAGCTCCATCGATATATGCATTGAACAAACTGTGTGATATATGTCTAAAATTTGCATATGAATATGATTTACAATTCAACCCGGCAAAATGTCAACTTATTAAATATGGCAGTGGTACCGATTGCCCATTTTACTTTGATGGTTTAAAAGTGAAACATAGTAAAAAAGGGTTGCATTTAGGCCACATTACTGGTCCTGACACTCACCAGGCTATGGTAAAAAATATGTGTCATGATTTTATATGGCGTGTAAATGCATTATCTGCTAATTTTGGGTTTTGTAATATAAACATAAAACGTCAATTATATATGTCGTACTGTACATATTTCTATGGTGTATGTCTGTGGAACTTACAAAACAAACATCTTGATATGTTTTATACTACGTGGCGCAAAGGTATCAGAAAACTGTTTAATCTACCAGTTTGCACGCAACGTAATATGGTGCCACTTTTAGCAGACTGTTTACCGATTCAAATTCAAATTATGAATCGAATGGTACGATTTATGCAGAGTTGCTTGAAATGCAGTAACTCCAGTTTGAAAATGCTCTCTCATCTAGCCCTTCAAGGTAGTGGGTCATACATGTCTAAAGGTTTTAACTATATCATGTCCAAATACAAACTTGATGCCATGACATTCTTTCGAATGAAGTCTATTCAGTTTTATGGTATGATTCAAGACCACTACCAGGAGGGGCTGGATGATGAACTAGTATGTAGAGTCTCATTTGCAAAAGATGTATTACATAATATAGATAATGCGGGTAGCTCTTCTTTTTTAGCCATTGACGAGCTCCGCTCATTGCTTACTGTTTTATGTACACAGTAACTTATATACATTGGTTTAGTCGAATTGTACATTTTTTTAGTACGAATAAATGTATTATTATACACAGGCCTGTTGCTAGGCAACAGGTCAAACGATGGATAGATCGATTGTGCTTCATCACATGGAGACACGAGCCGTATTGAAGTCACAATCACTCATTAATAAACGTATGTTGCACACACTAGACGGCGTTGCTTTGAACGTGTAAATATTTAAAACTAAATGTAAACTTACCGTCTTCATCAGCTTGGATCAGCGAAAGAAACGCTGAAATAAAACAAAACATAACACTAGAATGATTAAGGCATCCCGAAAATAATGTGTTCCACATTAGAACTTTAGTTACAGGCAGAGAAGACATCACTTCACATCATGAAGACAGATTTTACTAGTTGAACTTTGGTGGTTTACAATATACGAATACATCTCAGTAAGAAATACAAAACCACACAAAAAGAACTACAAGAGAGAAAGGGGAGGGTGAGAAAGAAAGAGAGGTATGTAGGCTTTATTTGGAATTGTATAAATCATACATACAAACATAAACGATCGGTAAAACAATCGACAAAATGATATACAATTCCAGGTTGACAGCGGACCCCATTAAGGCTGTAACTAGTTGGTTTTAATTATTCCAAAGTAAGATGATAATGATTAAATAAACTAGTCGCGAGGTGGGAAGAAATAAAAAGGGAGGGAAGAATAGATAACGCCCACCAATCCACCCACGCACCCATCTACCCACGCACCCATCCACCCATGCACCCATCCACCCACGCACGCACGCAAACACACAAATAAACACATAAACGCACATAAATATATACATACACACACGCAGACACACACTCATAATCAGGCCCGATGCGTGGCTGATTTGTTTGGGTGGGGTCCATTTTTGGGGCATTGAATTGCATATTTCCAACAAACAATCATCATATTTGAGCCGGAGCCTCGATGGGGTAGTGTTTGAGATGGTTCGGGTTCTTGGGGGGAGGGTATAATGTGTGAGATTGATCGCAGTTAAGAGAGGTAGTTTTGGACAGCTTCCAATCGGAATTACTTTGTGCAACCGGAACACGTTTGCCTCAACATACGCACCAATCGC
>JAHLWY010000294.1:65000-90000 GCA_020002185.1 Paraescarpia echinospica | reverse complement strand
TCATCATAGAGGAACAAACATTTATCTTACGGTTCCACATGAATCGAATTTTATTCAAAACAACGGATGCGAACGGGCCTACAAGTCGACTAGGTTTCGCCGAACTTGGGCTCGTTTTCAGAATAATTATAGCGAATGCATCCAACGGGAGATAATCTACACCAATATACATACATAGCAAACATATATCGTATCCAGCTACAGAAAGTAACGTGTATAATCTCATAATAGTACTAGAATATCGATCTATGAAGGAGTTGTACAATTTATCATAACAACTTAAATCAGTCAGAAAGTTTCCGTTGGTCCCGCTGGCTCAGTGAGTAGGCGCTTTGGTTACTTGTCGTTTATTTTACAATCGGGCGACGCCGGTTCAATCCTGACAGCATGCAAAACTTTGATTTTCTTTACACTTTTTTTGTTTATGTTTTCATGAAGTAATATAAACAAAATCATTTTATACTATAATGCACTGTTTGGAAATATTTTTTAAATTTTTGTAGTAATTATTTATTCGCCACAAAAATGAAAATATGGTCATTATATATAACGATGTTTCTAAATTGTATTTATCCAGACAGATCTCAATCTGTTTTCACATATATAATTACAATATATTACCGTACAATATATTTACAATTAATAAATTATATATCCATTACATTATATTTGTTTGGATAAATAAAATTTAGAAACATCGTTATATAATGACCATATTTTCATTTTTTTGGCGAATAAATAGTTACTACAAAAATTATTTACAAACAGTGCATTATAGTATAAAATAATTTTGTTTATATTACTTCATGAAAACATAAACAAAAAAAGTGTAAAGAAAATCAAAGGTTTGCATGCTGTCAGGATTGAACCGGCCTCGCCCGATTGTAAAATAAACGACAAGTAACCAACGCGCCTACCCACTGAGCTAGCGGGACCAACGGAAACTCCTTGACTGATTTAAGTTGTTATGATAAATTGTACAACTCCGTCATATATCGATATTCTAGTGATATTATGAGATTATGTTTATGGGTGTAGATTATCTCCCGTTGGTTGCATTCGATATAATTATTCTGAAAACGAGCCCAAGCTCGACGAAACCTAGTCGACTTGTAGGCCCATTCGCATTCGTTGTTTTGAATAAAATTCGATTCATGTGGAACCGTAAGATAACTGCTTGTTCCTCTATGATGACTAGTGTTTGTATTACGTCGGAATATTGCACAATAACTCGTTCTGACGCTCGTTTCGACCCAAAAGCTATACTTGTAAACATGCTCTGAATGCATGGAAAGGGTCGGCCTGATGCGAGTTTGAGTCATAAGAGACGTCACATCTAGGCATCCCGAAATGCGCGCCAAAAATATGCATATTCGAAAATGTCCGGATGCACACCATAAAATGTAGTTTCAATCGAAGCAGGTTAAACACCCGAAACAACCAAGAAAGGAAGTCAGGAAACATAAGAAGAAATGTGGGCGCTAATTGTGAAACAAAAACAGCAGCTCATACCACACTTATCGAAATACCCTGTCCTTCTCTCCATACACCTCCACTTCACACATGATCAAATACACGTCGGAATCTTGACTGAGAACAAACACGTACGGCAGAAGACGTCTAGATTCACAGCGGAATGACATCGTCGTCGACTCCGGTATCAAGTCGACTAGCGTGACGCATACGTCTTAGTCTGACATTGATAGGTCTCCCGGAGTTGTGGTGATGGGTGATATATTAGTGGCACCCACGATGTAGTTAGCCTGGTGCTCGACTGCAAACATCAGAAATAAGTTAATTTATTAATCGACGTTCCAGCAACAACCTAGCAATAATTCTCCACATGATAGTCCCATCGTAGACATTGGAAGAAAGAAACAGCCATCACTCTGGCACGATAGGCCCAGGCCCTACCAGTTTTGTTACAACGCATGCTGCAGCGCCGTCTGGGTCTAGTTGGTAGTCTGCGTGCGTAACCTGTGTTTAAATAACTGTTATTTCTGAAGAAAACTCTTTTATTGCATAAGCAACGTATATTTTGTGCACTTTATAAAACTAATGTGTTATACTACTATATGTAACAACAGCAGTTGGTGCTTATGATAGATGAAATATGAACATCAACATCGTTTGCTGCTACGGCTTGTTCTTTTAATTTAACTTTTTTGTGTATTCTCTCCAGCAAATTGTACTAATTTGTAGCCAATATCTGACGATTCTACTCATTATTTGACCATGTTGCTCCTTGTTCTTCACAATACACAGTAATTGTGAAATTATTCCTTATTTCAAACAAATTATTAAGTAGCTGCTGAATGCGTGTTTACCATGTACATGTAGTTGGAAAAGTGGGAACACTCGCAGTGAAATCATGCTCAGTATAACATAACGCACCGGATGTAAGGAGTGGGCGGTCCATGGATATCCATAGGTCCATGTCATAGTGGAGGAGATATGTATTGCTATTACTTTAGACCATGGGCCAGATGTGCCCCTCGTGCACCCCAACAACTCTACCGACCCATGATTTTTAAGCTTTGGGGTCCCTTGAAGATGATTTCAAGTGGTAACAGTGAAAAAGTTGGGTCTCACTACCCATTTCCAACCTATCTTGGATGGTACCCTGAAATATCGTATTTCTCATCAATGTGGCGTGGTATTTAATCACCCACACCACAATCGTCATTGTATAGTCATATATGTCTCAATATGTATTTGTAATATGTCAAATTGAAGGTTTTCATCAGCTGATCATCATAATAGCACTCAATATATATATATACTATTATGGCATGTGCCCTAATTAGCATAGAATAACTATACCCCATTCTCACTCGTGACATCATTATTTTTGTCAAATATATCAATTTCCCTTGATCCGATGGCTTCTTTAAGATCAAAATAATAATGCATAACACTCTGCAGCATCATATCTTTCATTTGATACCAGAATTATCTTTCTGTCATTAAAAGTGAATTAGATATGATGCTTCAAAGATAACCGTTGTGTCGCGGATCAAGTGGCGAAAGCAAAGATAACCATGGATATGGATGGCATACATGTCAAAACTGCCTATATTATGTGTGTGTTTTCAGGTATACATTTACGCCATATTAATTTCAGATGCATAAAACAAAGCACTACATATTTCGTATAATGTACATGTATATTAGATAATGTGGTATCCAAAACTCGTGAATTAAGATGTGACAAATGTCAACAGCACAGACAAATCGAAAGCCAGTATCTCAAAATATGATAATTCAGTTTAAAGCGAATTATGTATGTATGACATTCATTTAGATGCTAGCCATTGATAAAATAAAAAGTAGTTAGATGCCAAAAAGTTATTCACATCTTAATTGTATGCAATGACATACAGTGTCTAGGTTGATGTACGGACACTTGCCAAACATTGATAGCTACTTAACCAATTACATTAGTCACATTTTGATGCTCAGTCATAATCACTGTCACTGTCAGCATATAGTTCCATCCCATCAGACATGTTCATACCAGACTCGTCATCACTATCAGTGTGGTCGGTGTCTACCTGAGCTATATCAGCCAATTCATGTGGCAGCACATCTTCATCATACCAGAGTGGCTGAATGCTTCCATTACTGATGTTCCAGCCATGGTTTCTGCTCACCTTGGGGACGTCAGGGATATGTGCTCTCTTCCATATGAAAACTTGATAGTTGACTCTTCTGACATCCTGCGATTGCATGATGGTAGATTGGCCATGTCAATATCAACTGAAGGAATAACACGGTTATCCTTGGCACACAGCTTATTGATACGAATTAGCCTGAAGTCATCAACTTTTGACACATTTGATGCTCTACCATTCACGGCACAAGTGAAGCTGTCCAGCTCATCAATCCTTTCTTCAGGTAGGTCCCATGTATCTCCAAGCTTCTTGAGTACATGAATATATTTAGGAATATTCAGTAGAGGTTTCATTGGTTTGAGTTTGACAATCCCTCGGAAAGCACTAGTGCTGTCGCATCTACTGAAAGCATACAAAACCATCAAAGCCATACATTTGTCTTGGCCGAGATCAACTCCTAGTTTGCTGACATCAATCAATCTTTGCTTATTTCCTACACCAGTGTCAAACAAGATGGTGATGTCTCCAATTGATGCAGCATAGTGCAGAAGAACGAAGAAGATGTCTGAATCTGGGCTGTTCACACAAATGAATCGGTAATTCCTATTCCTCGCGTAATTAACACAGAAAATAACTCTTGAGTCAGTTTCCTGTGATGAATACATAAGGGGCAGTTCATGGGTTACTGTCGTCCGGCCATCATTGGAAGTCAGCAGAGTGGCATTCTCCTCATATATGAAGATCATTTGTCTTCCATGCAGTTTTGATGCGCATCCATCGCTCTGCCACAGCTTCAGAAGCAGTTTGATGAACTGACACTTGTTTTCACCATTGGACAAGGACGATTTCCAATCAGGTGGCCTCTTGGTTGCCTCTCCTTTCAGAATCAGCTTCTTTCTAGTGTGGCCGACTCCTTCAGGTTCAGCGACCTCTCCTTTTTCCTTGTTTGACATGGTATCTCAGGACAGTCACCAGATTCCGCAGAATGATCATCACTGCCAACTTCCTGTAACATGATGCCATGAGCTGTGTGAACTGATCCTATCCTTTTCCTGTGAGATCATTCAGAAACTGTTCGAAATTATAAAATTCTGAATGGAATACCGTTGGTCCTGGTGGTGACCTGACAATCTGGTTGGAGAGAAGAGTGGACGACTGCATAACAGGTTCAGCTAGCGCTGTCTCCAGCTCCAATGAAAAGGAGTAGCTTTCACAGCGTCCCATTATATTCAGGAGAATTACGAGTTTTTCACATTTGAACATATGACGCTTGGACATGCTCATGAAGATGTGTTTTGGCAGCTTCCACAATCCATTGGCTGTTGCCCGGCAGATGTCTTGATCAATTGTCAGAACAAGTCTCTCTATGCGGGATGATGTGGGAGCTGCCATCCCAGTTATGACATAACATAACAATTCTTGGAATGTGTATGGTACGATAGTGTCAATTCTGTCACAATCACGGGGAGTTGGTGCCATTTAAGATCAGGTGCTTCAACAAACCCATCCTGGATAATCTGTCGAAGATATGTACCAGTAGTCTTGATAACATTAGTTGATCCCAATTGGAAGGCATGTTTCACGGCTGTGTTGATGTCAATCTGTGAAACATAGACTACGCTTGACTGGAACTTCCCCATATCGCAGATGGACAGTCTGCCTTTGAAGGGTTCATTGGATTAAAATTTGAGTTTTAATTTCTCATTCCGGAAGTCAGGATTACTATGCTATGTATTCTCTAGGCTGGATATGTACACTTGTTGCAGGTCAGCCAATTTCACCATCTTCCGATCATGCAGGACATCCTTCTCCACCATGCAACAGACTATGTCAAATCCCTTTTCATGGGCTTCCATCAAGTTGAACTGGTTAACACGTGCCTCTTCATATGTACTTCGCCATTTCTTGTGGAACTTGGCTTCACAAGCAAACATATCGTATTCTTGTGTGGAGCTTCTCATCCTGTTTTATTTCTGCCATCGTCGCCACAGTCTTACATTCATCAAATTCAAACTGACTCATGCCTTGACTGGTCCATGTGCCTTTCACTTTTACCGTCTTACGACCCTCTGATCCACAAAAAATACAGTCCGACTTCAAGATGATTTTATCACCTTCTGTGGAAGTTATGCGGCTCGTACGTTGGGGTGTGAAGGCATCAGATGGTGGTGATGAGGTGGACGTCAGCCTGTCCATATTCATGATGAAACGTGTGTAGCATTCTCAGTGGAAGCCATGATATTCCATCATTGTGTTGGGGATGAACTTGCACGTGTCCTGTGGGTTGAAGTTGGATGTTCTGAAAGTCTCTTCTCTTTGATCTCCTGCAATTTCGTGAACTTCTTCTCTGTATCCCGCATACCAGACATGAGTTGAAGTTCTCCATATGTTAAGCCCTTTACGTGAACTATACAAGTAGGTTCGACAGTTTGATCACTTGTTCGTTTTCGTTTTAATAGTAAATACATACAAAGGTAGGTATGCAATATCAGCAGGTCAAAGCAGGTAAAGCTTATAATTTATGATTATCCAACTTAAATAACATTTTAACTTATCGATATATGTGAAGTTGACCTGAGGTATTCGTATAAGCTGCAATTGAAACTTAAATAATATAATATGAGACTTAAATAATATAATATGAAACTTAAATAATATAATGTGGGATACAACCTTGTGATCTCCGTATGCCATGATGAAACATGTAAGAAAACTAGTATTCCAGCTGCAAACATGTACCTAGATACTGCAAAAGAACGTAAATGACTTATAAAACAACAATATTATAGTCACTTCTTCATTACATTTTAAACAATGGAGTACAGTGTCTAATAATAAAAAATGCCCTGGGTTACGCCTCTTGATCCGCGACACTACGGTTATCTTTGAAGCATCATATCTAATCCATTTGTAATGACAGAAATACAATTCTGGTATCAAATGAAAGATATGATGCTATAGAATGTCATGCATTATTATTTTGATCTTAAAGAGGCCGTATAATCAAAGGAAATTGATATATTTTACAAAAATAATGATGTCATCTATGCGGTCACGAGTGAGAATGGGGTATAGTTATTCTATGCTAATTAGGGCACATGCCATAATAGTATAATGCTACTATGATGATCTGCAGATGAAAAGCTTCAATTTGACATATTACAAGTACATATTGAGACATATATGACTATACAATGACGATTGTGGTGTGGGTGATTAAATATCACGCGACATTGATGAGAAATACGATATTTCAGGGTACCATCCAAGATAGGTTGGAAATGGGTAGTGAGACCCAACTTTTTCACTGTTACCACTTGAAATCTTCTTCAAGGGACCTAAAAACTTCAAAAAAACATGGGTTGGTAGAGTTGTGGGGGGGGGGTGCACGAGGGGCATATCTGGCCCATGGCCTACATGAATGAATCTTGATAACTCCTGTTCTGGAGAATTTGTATGTCTCAACTTTGAGCTGCTGATGCACACTTTTGCCCAACAATATCACCAGGCATGTGCTCAAAACGTAGCTTCTGTGTTTGGTAATAAAACATATTTATTTATAGCTGCACGAACAATGCTTGTGTTTAGCGAAATAAAGACACTGTGCCTATCGAAACAGACTGACTTACCTGCCCGGTCTCGTTGCGAAATGATAACTTGTATGACCTTAACGACGATCCCTAAATCGACGGTCCACACAGGCCTTGATGTAAGTTTTGTAAGAATAAAACGTCCCACAGATTCCATGTTTGAATTTATGTTGTCATCGACAGCTAAAGACGGACCTCTGCCATAGTTATCGTCTATCTGGAACATTGGTCTGCCAAGTACCAAATTTAGCGGTGCTAAATATAAAAGGCACAACAAATTAATGAAAACATATTTATTTCCAACACCATAAGATAAATGCAGTACAATATTGTGTAATCAATTAAACTAGTTACATATAATAATGCAGTATAAACATTTACATAATTGTTATAATACTGTACCAAAATTGATGTGTTGTATTAAAGGTCAGTCGAATAAGCGACGAGTTGATGGTGTAAACTTACGTTTACTCCGCCTAAATATTTCAACAAGTACATTTAACAGTGCTATATCTAAAGACGTATTGTTGCTGGTAGCTTTCAAATTGTAATATAACATCAAATTAAAATATGCGAGAAACATTGTATTTTACGTGAGCCAGAAGTGGAAAAAGGCGAAACTAAAGAAGCTACAGAGGAGGCCCTATAATCACTATTTCAGTGCGACGTACGGTTGTACACAAACACCTCCACTTCTCGATGGAGCTCGATGTTCGAACCTTGTCTTCAAACAAACAGGTAGCGACCGAACACGTCTGTAGATTCATAGCAACATGTTATCTTCGTCGACTTCGGTATGGAGTCAACTCGAGTGTCGTATACGTCGTAGTCTGACGGAGACAGTTGACTGGGAGACGTGACAGTGGGGGTGACGTTGGTGGCAGCCACGATGAAGTCGGATAGGATTCCACTGCAAACATAAACGCAGTGGTCTGTGATGGCATGCCGTATTGGTTAATATTTCAACATGACGTAATATAGTATGACCTAAGTTTATAAGGCAATATGTATATTTTCTCGCTCAATCAAGTTCTCTCGGTCTCTCTGTTTCTGTTCCCTGTCTCTGTTTGTCTGTTGGTTTATATGTCTATGTTTTTGTATGTATTTCTACCTTTATATTGTTGTGGCAATTCCACTACCAGATACAGTCGGCCACAAAAGAAAAATACCCACGTTAACATCTTTCTCGATACCAGACGATAGCTAGATGTGAGGATTGATGAACCTGTCAGCGCCAAATATCGGCAAAATATGGGTATCATAGGAAATTAAATTGTCCATGGACTTTTACATTATACACTGTTCACCCAGCGGCCAATGATGGGCAGTACTCAAGTGTGGTTTGTGTATTAGGATGATGGCAAAGAAGGGCCATCGCGTTTTTGTGTGGCAACCTGCAGCGTCATAGGGCGACGACGCGATGCGCGATGCGATGGGCGATGCGATGAGCGATGCGCGATGCGATGGGCGATGCGATGGACGATGCGCGATGCGATGCGCGATGCGATGGACGATGCGCGATGCGATGGACGATGCGCGATGCGATGGGCGATGCGATGCGCGATGCGATACGCGTTGCGCGATGCGATACGCGATGCGCGATGCGATACGCGATGCGCGATGCGCGATGCGCGATGCGATGCGCTATGCGATGCGCGATGCGCGATGCGCGATGCGATGCGATGCGATGCGCGATGCGATGCGCGATGCGATGGTATAAATTATAAAGATGCCGTAATGAGCATGCGTACGTCGAAAACGAGACTTAGGCAGCCATTTGTATTTTATTAAACGCATTCCTTTTTGTGTTCAGAGCATGTGATGATGGCTGATGATGCTGACTGTACGTATACGGTTACATATATATTTGGTTTGCGCACAGAATATGTTGTGTTCGTACTTCTATATGTTGTGACGAAAGTCTGGAGCAAACATATTTCATAACATGACATATATGTACTTCTTCTACCGCTCAAACTGCAGTTTTTAAATTGTTTCCTCCTGGATATCCTTGGTAGAAAATATACAACTTATTTTGTATACATGGGAAGAGACGACACTTTTTTCAACTTTCGCTTATTGCAAATGCCGTTCGTTTGTGTCCAAGTTTATGTTTCAATTATTATAAATAGCTACAATATTCGAAGTCGGTTTAACAAGAAGGAGGTACATTAAATCATCGATAAAACTGAATTTACAGAAACTATGACACAATACATTCGATATTTGATGCACATTTGATACATACATTGTTATAGTTTCTATAATGAGAGTTTAAAGCCACGAGTGGCTGATGTTCCCTCTCCATACATGTAATATATATGTAATTCCATGGTGCATGTAAAATAATTTAATAAAAAGAAGAAGAAGAAACAGATTGTGCAAATTGAAGAAAAGAAATCAGCAACACAAATCACAGCAATACTATTGTCATGAATACACGCATTAGAATGCAACATTGAATGTTAGTTACATAAGTCATTAACGTTATTTACTCACAAAAATCTCTTGACATTTAGACGTTGCCAGTGTATATATACAATCCACTGTTGTTGTTATATAGTTCCATAGCTTAACACCTCGACGTCTAATGGTTTTATATAATACGTTGGTTTTATAAATCGGTACATGCAGTAGATCCACATGGCGTGTCCTATAATTATTGGTTAACGATTTGCCGTTAAATACCGGAAGGACAAGTGGTTTTTCATTCTACCATGTGCAGCGGCCAACACATTTTCTTTAGACGACCAATGTGTAATTAAACAGACTGAAACGATCACAAACAATTGCCAAGAAAGCTCATGTTAAATGTATGATTATTATAAAAAAAAAAAAAATCGTATTGTCAACGCGGATTTGAAATACCGCATGAAAATGTCTATGTTGTTATCTGTGTCATGTTTACGAGTTAAAGTTCGCCACTTATGACATGTATTGCGTTTCAGCAATGACGCGTGGTGCAAGTCCCTGGAAGACTAGCTCAGTGGTTACGCCGCTACAGCCTCAATCACGGGGTTTCCTGCACATCCTCTTCATGTGTCTGATGTCTTCTTTGTCGACTTCGACATTGTAGTCTACAGTAGATATAGCGTTTTACACAAGCTAGTAAATTGTTATAACATACATTGTATAACAGTACAAACGTTTCAATCAAACTTAGGGAAGACAACAACTATATTATCAATATCAATGTTTGTGTTTAAAAACATTGCTTAAATCGATGCTGTCTGTAGAACTTGTCTAAAACTAAACAGAGGTTGTTTGCCAAAAAATTATCATAGTATCCTATGTTTAATTAGGTGAAACTAATTTTCTACTTTACAGTTCATTTGTAAATATAATTTTCTCACCGTATACTAATTGTTCATATTGTACTCTCACTCCTATTTTGCATGTTTTAATAACATAGACTATATTCACTTTATTTTACATACTGTAATGATGTACATACATCGGTTTGCTTAATGGTACTGTTGTGATTCAAAAAAAGGTTCCTATCACTCCGCTAGGGATCTTTGGGATGAATACAATTATTAAATATGTACGTCAAATATGCACGGTAAACTTAAAATGCCGTATACGTATGTGTGCAAATTGCATAGCATTAATGTACATTAATTTAAATGCTACGTTACCATAAATCTCTGGCAAGAAATACAGCTGGTCTGGTTTTCCTCGGATGACCGTATCGCTTGTGCGTCTTACGCCTTCGTTCGTTTTTGATAAGTGCCAACTATACTCCGTGTTAATGATTTCTCCTAAAACGTGCGGTGCAAACAAATTTAACGAATATGCACAAAGAAGTACGGTGTTTCAGAAGTGTGTACAACATATTACTTATTGTATGTTAATATAATCGTCGATTGAAATGATTCCTTGAGACTCGTAGTATTTCATCGTTCAGTTTTCTAAGAAAGATACTTCTGATATACATCATGTTTTCACTGTAATTGTAATTTCACTGTAATTGTTGTATATATATATATATATATATATATATACATATATATATGTATATATATATATATATAATTGACGTGTGATATAATGTGTTTACGAAATCAAAACGTGTGATGCTAATTACTATGACCATGCATACCGCTGATACCGTACATACTTATATGATAATGTAATTTCTCCGTACTTACAATGAATAAATAATGTAAACCAATACTCATTCAATATTTTTATTGTTGAGGTGTATACTCTTGGTTTCTATGGGAACTTCCATAGACAACAACAACATGTCTTACGACATATCATCAAGGTGATCCCATCTGAACGATTGTCCTTCAAAAACACATTCGCCTTTCCTCGTCCCATTCTGATACACCTTAACAGCTATGTTACACGGCTGTAACACAACTGAATTTGTTAGACTAGAGAGCAAGGTCGTTTTCTATATGATTCTGCACAAACGAGTATATCAAAATTGCAATTTACACCTGGGGGTTAAGTAGCACTTTCGGTTAATTGTATCTCTTGTCTGGCAAGTGGATTACATGATGTGTCAAAGTCGGTGCGTCTGTGGAGACGATAATCCCTGGATCAGGAGCTATAATTAGAACAGCACCACCTCCAAAAATTGCAGCAGTGGACTAGAATGATGCTACTTATTTACATCATCTAGTCGTAGTTGCGCCTGTGGTTAATTGTGTCTTTGATATGACTAGTCGACACAATTGTTTCTGAACAAGCATAAGCATGAGGCAACTAAGATGGGCAGGGCTTGTAGAGAAAATGGGAGAAGAACGGATGGCAAAGAGAGCAGATGCACAGAGACTGGAAGGGAAAAGGAGGCGAGGAAGAACTAGACTGCGATGGGAAGACTATCATGGAAAAAGATATTTTGAAGGATTTGGAAAAAGGTAGAAAACGAGAGCGAACGATCTGGTTGAGAGAGCTGTGCAGGATCAGCGAGAGAATTAAAAAAAAAATCAGACATCGAGCATCGGAATCGAGGCCAGTTTCACCCCCCGACAGACAGGAGTTCAAATTCATGCTTGAGGAGAGCCTCAATGTAGATATTTTGGGGGTGCAAATCGAGGTTTTGAAGAGCCTGAAAATGGAGTTATTTCGGCGAGCCTCAATGGGTGTGCAAATTGTGATGTTGGAGAGCCTTAATGTGGCTGTTTTGGCCAGCCTCAACAGGGGGCGTGCAAATCGAGGTTTCGGAGAGCCTCAACCCACCAAATATCCACCATGTTCCGACGCCAGTGTTTTGGGTTTGGCGTTGTTGTTTGGGCTAATACAAATTCGTGACCTTAGGCAACACTGGACGCCTTTTATGTTCAACGCATGTGTCCGTGGTTGATGACTTTGAGTGTGCGTATACGGTTACACATCTAGTTATTGTGCACAAAAGATTATGTGATTGTACTTCTAAATATTATGATAGAAGCCTAATGCGATTGAGTTTAGACTAAGATAAATGGGGGCATGCGGGCAATCACTTTAAAGAATGTAATCTAGGTTCTCTCACCAAAACCGGAGACCAAAAATGAATTACTTCATAGCATGTGGTGTGTACCTCTTCTACCACTCCCCATTTCATTTTTGGTTTCATCTGAATATCCTTGATCGAAAATATAAACGATAATTTATGTACCTCCACACATGAAAAACAGGGATGTTGAACGCATTTTTCAGTTGAACATTAACCGTGGGCTTTGAAGTATACATTTCTTGAATATTTATTCATTAATGACATTATATATTTTCATAGGTGTATATGTCATGTCTTTAGTGTCTTTAGTTTATAATAAAATATATAAATCGTAAACTAAAATAGCATTGTCTCTAATTATTTTACCAAACCTACATATAAAATGCACAAACGATGTAGCGCATCGTTGTTCCTAGAGTGTAGTTTCATTTTTGCTAAAGGATCATCTCGGAACATCGATGTCCGATATCAAGCGAAATTATTTTTGTTGGGGGGACGGGGGTCTGAGGCAGTTTCATCTGGCGTCGGACATCGACCGACACTCTTAATTATACTGGTATCATCATATTAATATTTTAAAAATTCGTCTGAGGTGGGTGGGGGGGGGGGGCTGAAGCAAGATGAAAGTAATTTAATCTGATATCGGACATCGACGTTCTGAGATGACGCCTAAGTGAATCGAATTGTAGACGCACCGCGCGCACCGTGCACCTCCTAGTAGACTTACTACAAGTTAACTTCCTGTCAATTTTGGCTGTTTATTACGTGGTCCAATAGCGCTGGTAGCCTGATTTGAGTGGGCCTATTTATTGACACCGCGTTATTCGTACTTGTATTTCGGCGCAACACTGCTTTTATGTGCTACTATGGAACCCAGATTAAGTAATTAAACATCACTGCATTTGTATCGAAGATCGTCTCACGGAATATGTGACAGTTTTTTCCAGACATGGAAATATTGGGGACCGAGGAGTAAATCAAGAAGCATAAATTATGAAAAGTTTATATTTTAATTTATATAAGGCATAAATAACATGTTTGCATTCTGAACAGATATTATGTCATTAATTAATAAATATAAACAAATAGGCTTCACAACTGTTGGTTAATGTTAAACTGAGAAATACCTTAACCATCCCTGGTTCATCGTGTCTGCAGGCACACAAAATAGTGTTTATATTTGCGATCAGGGATATCCAGATGGAAACAATAATTATTTAACAAATAAAATGTTGAATAGGTACATATTTCATGTTATAAAGTAACCTATTTCAGTCCCTAGTCTAGTTTTTGCGAAGAGGCTGCCTGCCTGGTACCCGTTTTTGTTTGGCTAAATTAAATCCCAGTAGATGTCCGAGACAATATTTAGAAGTACAATCACATAATCTTTTGTGCACAATAACTAGGTGTGTAACCGTATACGTACAGTCAGCGTCATCAGCCATCATCACATGCTCTGAACACAAAAAGAAATGTGTTTAATACAAATAAATAAAAATGGCTGCCTAAGTCTCGTTTTCGGCGTACGCTTGCTCATTGCGGCACCTTTATAATGTATACCATCGCATCGCGCATCGCATCGCGCATCACATCGCGCATCGCATCGCGTATCGCATCGCGCATCGCGTATCGCATCGCGCATCGCATCGCGCATCGCATCGCGCATCGCATCGCGCATCGCATCGCGCATCGCATCGCGCATCGCATCGCCCATCGCATCGCCCATCGCATCGCGCATCGTCCATCGCATCGCGCATCGCATCGCGCATCGCATCGCGCATCGTCCATCGCATCACGCATCGCATCGCGCATCGTCCATCGCATCGCCCATCGCATCGCGCATCGCTCATCGCATCGCCCATCGCATCGCGCATCGCGTCGTCGCCCTATGGCGCTGCAGGTTGCTACACAAAAACGCGATGGTCCTTCTCCGCCATCATATGTTAGCTTGCCTTTCCAAGAATTTAATTTTTTTCTTAGATTTGAAGTTTTAATACACCCTAAAGAAAGCGTCACGCGAGTCACGAAAGTGAACATAGTTTCTCGTTATTACGACTATGATAACAACAGCAGCTGCATGTTTGAGAAATTATCATCAAATATAACTCCGAGATTTCGTTCTGAAAGTGTAGGCGTAACGTACTGATTAAGCATAAGCTTGAACAAAACTTTTAATTTTGTTACACTGCCTCTGTATACCAATGATAAGAAACTATGTTTTATCAGCATTTAACAGGGATCGCGGCTAATGTAGTTGTTAGCACGTCCGCCAGGCATTCCAGCGCTCTCAGTTAATGTCGGTCCCGCCTAAATTTGGGACGTAAAATAACCACTGAGGACGACAAGCACCCTGGCAGTGACCATCCTCAGCGCCAGCATATAAAGGTCGTTTTGGCGATAATGTTCTGAAAAAAGACTGACTAGTTGAATGAAACCTCATAAGACCATTACATTGTAACCACAATAATACAGACTAGTCAATTAATAGAACGTTGCTGAGCGCTGGAAACAATTAGGAAAGCAACAGCTAGGAACTTTAATCTACTCTCAGTCATCCAAACGAACACAAGAGAAACATGTACATACATGGGTTATTTTGAGAACAGAACAGATATAGAAGATTCAGAATGTCAAATACAATGTAGACGTATCTATTGAAGGTTTACCTCATACGTGTCTGCTGACGGCATTTGAGCCAGCCACTGTGACTGAAATTGGAACGCTGTTAAAGACTTCGCTGGTGAAATCTTGTGAACTCGATCCCATTCCGACATCGCTATTTTAGAGATTGTGCGCATGACATTCTACCTATGCTCAAAACAATTGTTAACCTGTCTCTGAGAACAGGCGTGGCAGACCGTCTCACTTGAAGGGAGCGATTGTTAGACCAGTAGTCCTACTCAAGAAACCGAACAAGGACAAAGCCGTCTTGAATAACTACACACCAGTGTCCAGTCTACACTACCCATCCAAGACAACAGAACGAGTTGTTGCCCGGAGACTGTAGGCTCACATGTCAGAGCACAATCTCTGCCAGCCCTACCAGTCCTCGTACAAGCCATTTCGCAGCGCTGCGACCGCCCTTGTATGTGTGCAGAATGGCATCCTGCTAGCATTGGACAATCATAACTCATCATCATGGTGTTTCTTGGTCTATCGGCTGCATTTGACACTGTCGACCACAAAGTGACGTTGTATTGTCTCTCACATGATGTCGGAGTTGTCCACAATGCACTGGAGTGGTTTAAGTCATACCTGAATGATTCAGTCCAGTCCGTCCAAATTCGTGGTGCAGCACCATCTGCTCGTCCTCTTGCACACGAGGTCCCGCAAGGGTCCGTGCTTGGTCCTCAGCTCATATTTATGCAGCAAGATCATTCGCAAGAACAGCTTGATGTCTATGCGGATGACACTCACATCCAGTGTTCTACACCTTAGCTGAAAAGTTGGTTGGTCCAAATATTAACATAATTTCACGAGTAATATATATTTGCAGCTGAAACGCATGGCATTTATTAATTTACTAGTTCAGGTCAAGTGCGTATTAATTTACGATATTCGGATTAATGAAACAGGAAATATCGGCCTAAAATGACAACATAGCAACAGTTTATTGATGACAGAAAAACATCAATGTTGCAAATTACAACAAACACCACAACACGAATGTCTGCATGGGACTACTCAGAACTGTTGCTATCGTCTGCAGGAGCAGCGGGACTGTCAGACTCCGTGAAACATTCGCCCCAGCCACTGGCAGTGTCTCCAGCTCGAATTTGAAGTTGGGCATCCACACGCCGGATGTATTCCACAGGTGGACAGCTGATGTGGGTTTGAATGTCGTGTGAATGCAGCTGGACGGTGATGATAGCTGACACTGTGGATGGCTTCATGCGGTTTCGAAACTCACTATTGAACTCTTCACTCGTGTCACTGTGCTGAAACCTTTTTCACATTCAGCGGAATTCGCTGGAAGTGCCAGCACTACGAAATTAAACTCAACTGATCTACCAGCATTGATCAGCTCGACATTTTATTACTTTTTCAACTTGTTTTTGGACCACGCGTACGTTAAATTTCCCATCCGGAAGTTATGTTACCATAATTGGCACTTCTCATAGTATTTGCTACCTCGTGTGTTATTAGCATCAATCAACATCATCCTATGCATATCTACGTTACAAAAATATCGCGTCTTTTGAAGCCCAAAGAGCGACTCAGTTGTATATCTGTAAGGCGCTGTGATCAACGACTTTTGGTACGGCGCCTTATGAATTTCACAAATTTGATTTGATAATAGTAAGAGTCTAACAATTGGTTGAAGGTCCGTTTACACGAGGTGACCAGAGTTTGGCCCGGTGTAGAATTTCAAAATCATACACAATTTCAAACACTCAAGAGTGTTCTGAAATTAATTTGAAAACACTTTAGAGTGCTCGGCGTAATATAAGCAACAGAGTATGTACGTTTGCCGACTGTGCCGTAACCGGTGACATGGTGATTGGGTACAGACATTGTAGGGTGCAATGGTCGTTTGTTTGCCTTCGCGGCTCGGTTGCTGTGGACCCCACATGTCCACACCGGTTGCTTTGCTACGTACACGTTGTAGTTTTACAAATGTCTTAATTTTGCAATGCTTAGGTGCTAATACATAGTCGTTTGTCTTGGTTGGTTGATTGATTTAGTAGCGATTTATGCGGCACAGTCAGTTTGCTGTTGGCAGTCATTTACATAATGTGTTGACTTAATTGGCGCAGTTCGTCACGGAAATAGGTTTCGCGTCTGTATACTTGTTTATGCGTATAAACTGATATGTTATTCGTCACGCGCATGTGTGTATTTATGTGTGTGGTTGTCCGTACTACGGTGGTTGCGATGCTTATGTGGAGATTGTTTTTAATCACCAGTGGCTATTGTCTCTAAATATCCACGTTGTTGCCAGCTTATGTTGTTGTCAAGTGTTATATGCATCTCGTCTAGTGTTGTCATTTGCATCGATGTCAACTTCTGTACTACTGTTGACATGTGCACTGCAGTTGATATTTTATCTGTTATTACGAAGGTTGGCTTGTTTGTGTATGTTTTTGTCAAACACGTGGTACCGCATACCACTACAGATAGTGTTTCGTTTCTTTAGAATTTTTTGGCCATGTGTAAGTTTCTGACAACGAATCACCACACATTTATATATGGAATGCTCGGGTTATCTGCAAGTTTGATGTTTTCAGGGCCTTAAAGTTCTTCCATGTTACAATTTTTTTACCTGTCTTGTATCTTTTCATTACATATTTGAAGATTGTTTCTTTGACAAATAAATCCGTTTCAATCTCCTTGATTTGGGCGTCTACAGTCATATATGTCTCAACGGCGGGTAAAGAGCCAAGTATGTCGCCTTAGTATCTCCATCGCGACTGCAGCCGAGCCAAACGTATTCGAGGCTGCAGTCAGTCATCGGGCGCGCTCAAACGCAACGTAACGTCAACCATGCCGCCGGGGTTCGTGTCACCACCTGACGGATTGAGGTCAACGAAGCTGTCGCCAGAGTGTCTGCATCGCGACTACAGCCGAGCGAAACGTATTCGACGCTGCGGTCAGTGTTCTCTCTTCGGGCGCGCTCAAACGCAACGTAATGTCAACCACGCCGCCTGGGTTCGTGTCGCCACCTGACGGATTGAAGACAGCGAAGCTGTCGCCAGAGTGTCCCATCACGCCTGCCACCCATCCAAACGTATTCAGTGCTGCGGTCAGGATTCGCTCATCGTTCGTGTCGCCCCTGGACGGCTGGAGTTCAACTACGTAACGCAAAGTCAAGCAGTGTGACGTCCAGAGACTATAACACACACTGCATGGTATTTAGTTAAAGAATTGTTAGAAATTATTGAGGTATTATAACTTGTTAACATATCATGGGTTACTGATGTTTAGAAACTCTTCCTTCTTGATGCTGATTTAAATATAAATATTTCGTGAGCTGTTTCTCGCATGAGTTACAGCATAAGTCTTAAAGAGACAATAGCGTACATTCGTTGGTCTATTTTAACTAATGTCATTATGTGTGCAGTGTAAGTAGCGGGTATTTATTATTCGTCGATATCGAGTCACAGTTTAAACAACGTTACATGTTTGTGACTATATGTCTATTGTAAGTGTTCACCATTCACAGATTCACGTACTGTGAATCCAGTATTTTGTTGTTAGTTATACCAATCCTTGGTTTCCCCAATTGCATTGCCACCACTTGTAATGCCAGGTCACGACGACTAGGTACTCGAAGGGCGGGGGTTGGAAGAGCAGGTAAGTATTCTTCAGAACAACTTAGCCGAGCTTCATCAGTTACAAGAGAAAACTAAAGGAACGGTACAATCAGAGTTGGAAAGGGAGATAGCAAATATAGAGGCCCAGATCGCCGTGCTCACGGAGCCTCATGAGGATCCCCCTAGCTGTGCTAATGGAGTTATATGTCGCAGCTCTCGAATATCTCAGCTAACCAAGAAAATGTCCGAAATGCAAGGGAGGGAGAGAGAAAACACAGACATACGGCAGAAGAAAATCTCCCTCCAAAGGTACGATGCCTGGAAGGCCGAGGCAAACAGAAAGCAGACGAAAGGATTCTGCACAGTGGACTCTCTCCATATCCTCGTCTCTAAACAAGAAACATCAAGAGGAAGTCGTTCGGGCCTACGAGAATCTCCGTACGACCTGTTCCACAGAACAAGAGATGCGACGTCAGGTCGACACCTGTGATGCCGTAACCAAAGTGCTGATGAACCAGGCAGAGAGCAGAATCACTGCGAGGATGTAGACTATGCGACGGTCGAACGATTACAACGCCAACGGATTGAAGGTGATTCGATCTTCATTTCAACGGCGTTCATTTTGTCAGAAGTCATCGTTCAAGCGATTCGCAGAGCTCGACTGCATTACGGCCAAAATCTCCGCCAAAAAGTCAAGTTGAAGACGCTTCGTGTTAAAGAGCAGACAGAAGAAGAGTTAGAAGAATTAAGACGAAAACAAGAGGTGAAAGTGGTGCAGAAACATCGTGATATCGCTCGTTTAGAAAGGGAAGAGAAAGTAGACGTGGCCCGTACCAAATTCATGTCTACGAGAATGCGAACCAAGGCAGAGAATTAGGCGAGTTCGAGAGCCTATTCCAAGAAAGACATCTTGGCAGCAACGTAAATCATTCGCACGATAACTTGGGCACATCTCAAGTCTCGCCACCTACCACTCATCAACAGAACGACGGCACAGCGGCGCTGGTGAAGGCTTTTGCAGAGTCGTTAAGGGCCAACCGCCTCCCAGCTCCGGAACCACCAGTCTTCAATGGCGATCTCCTTCACTACATCGACTGGAAGACTTCGTTCATCGCCCTCATCGACAGCAGCTGTTCTTCACTAATTGATAATATGTTTTATCTCAGATGATACGTTGGTGGAGAAGTAAGGAAGGTTCTTGATAGCTACTTTCTTCAGAACACTGCTGCAGCATATGACGAAGCCTGGAACGCGTTGAACCAAAGATACGGTGACCCCGTCAGGGTAAATCGTTTCGAGAGAGGCTGTTTTCGTGGCCAAATAGCAAAGGCGTTCAGGTGTTGGCCGACTTCCTGGACAGTTGTCTGGAAACTATGCATCATGTGCAGAGTTTGCAATCAGTGGACAACTGTCACGAGAGTCAACGTACCATCAGTCGATTTCCGGATTGGATGATATCCCGGTAGAATCGACTAGTGTTTGCCAAAGTAAAGAAGGAGAACAATTACCTTCCGTTCACCAAGTTTGTCGACATCGTCGCTGAGGAGGCTCAAATTGCGTACAATCTCATTTGATCATTGCACGCCCTGAGAGGGCTTAACAGCACCCCTCTGTTAACTTCAAGTATACTGCTACTTCACGTGATGCCAAACGGAACAGGGCCAGCGCCTTGGCGACCACTACCACGGAGAAATCGGCTGAATCATTATACGAACAGAAGAACGAACAGAGATCTGCATGCTCGTTCTACCAACGAAATTGATATCTGATCAGCACGTGTCTTACCTTCATCGCTAAGACCTTGGATGAAAGGAGAAAATTCATAAAAGAGAAACGTATGTGCTTTGGATGCTTAAAGAAAGGACACGTTTCCAGGGAATGTCGCACGAGACGGACCTGCGAGCAGTGTAAATGTCAACACCCGACCTGTCTCCACGATGAACACAACAAGGTGGGTAAATCAAATGGATTCAAGGAAACGTCTTAAGGTGAGAGAGAAGTGGAACTGTTGTTGTTTCGCCCAGCGTTACAGGAGGTGGCTTAACGAACACATTAACGGTCGTTCCAGTGTGGGTCTCGACGCTTAGTAACCCAGAAGAAATACTCGTCTACGCGCTTCTCGACACACACAGAGCGACACAACATTCATCAGCCAGAAGACCAGTGAGTCACAGAAAGTGGACATGGAATCAGTGAGACTCAAGCTAACAGCGTAGACCACTCGAAACTCGATTATTCACTGCAAACGGGTAGCAGGGTTGTGTGTAAGAGGTTATAGCTCAGCAACGAGAATCCACTTTCCCCCGCCTACACGACTCCTCATGTAGGCGGGGGAAAGTGGATTCTCTTTCATTCCAGTAGATAGATCTCCCATCCATACCGATGAGACAGCAAGAAGATGGAGTCATGTAACCAGTATCGCGGACGAACTACCCCCACTCAAGAATTGTAAAGACGGCCTGCTCATCGGCTACGATTGTGCACGAGCATTAGCGCCACGACAGGTCATCACGGGTAAAGATAACGAACCATATGCCCAAAGGACATATTTGGGTTGGAGCATCAGCTGACATGCTACTCCTCAACTCGACCCAGGAGACGTTATTGGATTCAGTCATCGCATCACAGTGAAGAAATTGCCAGCAGTAACGCCTTCAGATGGCATCCGAATGCTGAAGTAGGACTTCGTCAACAGGAAGGAAGGAAGAAATACGACAGAAGGAAGACGGTCATTACGAGTTGCCTCTTACTTTCAGAGAGCGTCCTCAGTTTCCTAACAACAAGAAGGTCGCCACGATTCGTTTGGACCACCTGAAGTACACGTTCAACAAAGACGAGGAATATCGTGAACGCTTCACCAAGTTCATGGAGGAAGTCATAAAGAATGGAGACGTTGAAAGAGTAAAGGACGAATCTACAGATGGAACCACGTGGTACATCCATTATCACGGCGTCTATCATCCAAAAGAAACCTGACAATATCCGTGTGGTTTTTGACTGCTCGGCCAGGTACAAAGGGACTTCGCAATGGTGGGAGAATGGCAACACGAAGGAGGATCCTGTGGAATTCAGCATCTCGGCCATCGCTCTCGTGAAAGAAGCCAGGGAATTATAATCAAAAGGAAGCATACGTTTTCATAAGTTCATCTCAAACGATCGCGTTGTCATAGACAGCATAACAGTATTTGATGTACACATCGGCGAACCAGAAATAAAGAACGTACAAGTCTTCACCACCAAGGCAACGGAACAGTTCTTCCGCCCAGAACGTTTATCACGCTTCTCTGGCTGGTCCAAGGTAGTTAGAGCTATCGCACGTTTACGACGTCTCGCGCAGAAGACCGAGACAGATGACAACCTCACCACGGTGAAAGAAAGAAGAGACGCCGAGCAGCTAATCATCAAGGCAGTTCAACGAAAAGTGTTGAGCAAGATGCGTGTTAAAGACCAACAACAGGCTCATAGTCTTGATCCCTTTGTTGATGAAGAAGGTGTCTTCAGAGTTGGAGGAAAACTGCAGAGATCCTCACTTTCATTCCAAGTTAAGCAACCGGTCATTCTTCCGAAGGACAGCATCGTAACTGACATAATTTTTGTCTACCATCACACGAACGTGCAACATCAAGGGATAGGCATGACCATCAACACAATTCGAACGAACGGCCAGTGGATCGTCGGATGTAGCAATGCAGTAGCCGCCCATACCCACAGATGCGTCAAATGTCGACGGATGAGGAGATGTGTAGAAGAACGGAAAATGGTGAATTTGCCAAAGGATCGCGTCGAACCTTCTCCTCCATTCACGTTCTGTGGCATGGACTGCTTCGGACCTTTTCGGGTAAAAGACGGAAGAAAGGAATACAAACATTATGGTCTTCTTTTCACATGCATGAGTTCCAGAGCGATCCATGTCGATACTCTCGATGACATGAGTACGGACGCGTTCAATTATGCACTACGATGCTTCATAGCAATTAGAGGCACGGCACAACAACTTCGCTCCGATCAGGGGACGAACTTCGTCGGAGCGAAGAACGAGTTGAAGGAATCTCTGAACGAACTAGACACGGAGAGGATCAACGTCTTTCTGGCTGAAAACCAATGTGACTTTGTAATAAATTCTCCCTATTCGAGTCACGTCAGTGGAGTGTGGGAGAAACAGATCAGGTCCATCAGTAGCGTTCTTACGTCCATTCTCGACGAATTTTCCAACCGACTCGACTATGCATCTCTACGAAAGTTTCTCTACGAGTCAGAATCATTGAAGCCACAGAAAGCAAAGACAGACAAGTAAGAAAGGTCACGACAATAACTGCGCGAACAGAAGACGTGTGTGCACTTCTGTTGTGATTGCGTGTTAACGTTCGATGTTGGTTGGTTGTGGATTGGCGTACCAAGACTGCTGAGAAAGAATCTCCTGCTCGTCAGCGGGAGGATATTTGTACTATCTGAAAACAAGTATGCATTTTCTACTGTGTGTGTGTGTGTGTGTGTTTGTGTGTGTGTATGTGTGTGTGTATATATATATATGTGTGTGTGTGTGTGTGTGTGTGTGTGTGTGTGTGTGTGTGTGTGTGTGTGTGTGAGTGTGTCGCTGGTTTGGGTGAGATGTGGCGGTTTTCTCGATGCGTTGAATGTGGGTGTTTTGCTAAAGTAAATTTCCAACCCTGGGGATAATGGTGCACGCGCGCTACTGCGCGCGCGTGTGCGTGTGCGTGTGCGTGTGCGTGTGCGTGTGCGTGTGTATGTGCGTGTGTGTGTGTGTCTGTCTGTATGTGTGTCTGTGTGTCTGTGTGTCTGTTTGTCTGTGTGTCTGTGTGTCTGTGTGTCTGTGTGTCTGTGTGTCTGTGTGTCTGTGTGTCTGTGTGTCTGTGTGTCTGTGTGTCTGTGTGTCTGTGTGTCTGTGTGTGTGTGTGTGTGTGTGTGTCTGTGTTTGTGTGTGTCTGTATGTGAGTGTGTGTGTCTGTGTGTGTGTTTGTGTGTTTGTGTGTGTGTATGTGTGTCTGTGTGTGTGTGTCTGGGTGTGTGTGTGTGTGTATGTCTGTGTGTGTGTGTGTGTGTGTGTGTGTGTCTGTGTGTGCGTGTTTGCTTGTCTGTGCGTGTCTGTGCGTGTATGTGCGTGTATGTGCGTGTTTGTGCGTGTATGTGCGTGTTTGTGCGTGTCTGTGCGTGTCTGTGTGTCTGTGTGTCTGTGTGTCTGTGTGTCTGTGTGTCTGTGTGTCTCTATGTCTGTGAGTCTGTGTGTGTCTGTCTGTGTGTGTGTGTGTGTGTGTGTGTGTGTGTGTGTGTGTGTGTGTGTGTGTGTGTGTGTGTGTGTGTGTGTGTGTGTGTGTGTGTGTGTGTGTGTGTGTCGCTGGTTTGGGTGAGAAGTGGCGTTTTTCTCGATGCGTTGAATGTGGGTGTTTTGCTAAAGTAAATTTCCAACCCTGGGGATAATGGTGCACGCGCGCTACTGCGCGCGCGCGTGTGCGTGTGCGTGTGCGTGAGCGTGTGCGTGTGCGTGTGCGTGTGCGTGTGTGTGTCTGTCTGTATGTGTGTCTGTGTGTCTGTGTGTCTGTGTGTCTGTGTGTCTGTGTGTCTGTGTGTCTGTGTGTCTGTGTATCTGTGTGTGTGTGTGTGTCTGTCTGTGTTTGTGTGTGTCTGTATGTGAGTGTGTGTGTCTGTGTGTGTGTGTTTGTGTGTGTATGTGTGTCTGAGTGTGTGTGTCTGGGTGTGTGTGTGAGTATGTCTGTGTGTGTGTGCGTGTGTGTGTCTGTGTGTGCGTGTTTGCTTGTCTGTGCGTGTATGTGCGTGTATGTGCGTGTATGTGCGTGTATGTGCGTGTATGTGCGTGTTTGCGCGTGTTTGTGCGTGTCTGTGCGTGTCTGTGCGTGTCTGTGCGTGTCTGTGTGTCTGTGTGTCTCTATGTCTGTGAGTATGTGTGTGTCTGTCTGTGTGTGTGTATGTGTGTGTGGGTGTGTGTGTGTGTGTGTGTGTGGGTGTGTGTGTGTGTGTGTGTGTCTGTGTTTGTGTGTGTCTGTATGTGAGTGTGTGTGTCTGTGTGTGTGTTTGTGTGTTTGTGTGTGTGTATGTGTGTCTGTGTGTGTGTGTCTG
>JAHLWY010000294.1:47500-62500 GCA_020002185.1 Paraescarpia echinospica | reverse complement strand
GGCAAGTGACGCAACGCTTCTCTCTCCGGGGCAGCTTTGCAGCGACAAAGCTTTGCAGCTTTGCAGCGTCAGGCCCACATATGTGGAATAGCTTGCCAAAGTGTGTGCGATCGGTTGGAACAATGGCGGCTTTCCAGAAACAACTTAAAACCCGTCTATTTCGCCTGCACTACATGCCTTGATGCAAGTACTGGCTGCCACATCTAAACGACACTGGTTTCTATTTTATATTATTGATTGGTTTTTAATGTGATTGTTTGAAGAATTTTTTTTTTACAGCCTAGTTTATTTATTTTTATTTATTTATTTTTCATCTTAGCTTATTTATTTATTTAATTTATATTTTAGCAATTAGTCAACAAGCCATTTTAATATGTGAAGCACTTTGAATGGTATTTACTTACTTAAAAAGCGCTATATTATGAAACGAAATTATTATTATCACGAAACCTGTATTTTTTATATATTTTTATCTATCCAGCTACCTGCATGTCATTAAACTACACATATAGCTGGATGTCACTAAATTACACAGCTACCTGCATGTTACGAAACTATACATCTACTTGGATGCCACTAAACGACGCAGATACCTGCATGTCGGTAAAATATGCAGTTACCTGCATGTCAGTAAACTACACAGATACCTGGATGTCACTAAACGACGCAGATACCTACATGTTGGTAAACTACACAGTTACCTGTATGTCCCTGAACTACACAGTTACCTAGTTGTCATTAAAGATTACCTGCATGTCACTAAACTACACAGTTGCCTGCACGTCACCAAACTACACACACAGTTACCTGCATGTCACTAAAATACACAGTTAGCTGCATGTGTGCTGCATGTCACTAAACAATACACAATTTTAAATTAATGTTCTGTGTTACTGTGGGTTTTGAAAGTTCTTTAATATCGGCAGAGCAAATAGGTCTGCAAACGACCCGATCTCGAAACGTATTCCTATCCCGATCGCGTCACGCGCGCGGTTTAATTTTTCAATAATCCAACCGAGCGCGTGGCGCGATCGGGTTAAAGATGTATTCAGAGATCGGGGTGCTTGCAGACACTCTCTAACAGGTAGTTTACGGATGCCAGTTAGATGCCCTATCCCATCTATCAGTGTCTACTAGCGTGCCTTGGACGGATGGAAAGTCGCGATTCCTCGTGATCGAAACGCAAGCGATGTCGATCGTACGTTACATCGTTACCTTCGAGTTCGGCACATTTTGCCCGTTCTTTCTTCTCACCGTGTTAACGTTGAACTGCGCACATTTATGCTGCTTCTAAACACTAAGCCATTCGTCGTTTTACAATTTACAAACGGCATTGTGCCGTTTTTTAAAGATATTGCAATAAAAAACAGAGAAAATTAGGGGTTTTCCGTCGAGGTACGCGAATTTGAATTTGTAACATCTTTTGACACATCAGCTGTTTCTATAAATGTGACCCCGGCTAACCAAATGAGTGATAAGTAAGTAGCATTTGGCATGCTTTTGTACATATTTCGAAAGGGTGGACATAGTGCTTTACAGTGTTTCAAAAATTAAGACTGCAACAAAAATGGCGCGGTTATAATGCATTGTACGTGGTAGGGGTCAAAAAGTAGAAATGGAGAAAACGGCTGTTAAAGGTTTGCATTATGTATGCAAATAGATCGCAAGGAAATTTTGAGTGTACGGCATTCATATTTGGCACGCATTAGCTATGCTATGCTGCATCGAATGTGAAGAGTTGATACCCCTTCACACCAGAAAACGGATTGTAGAAAGAAGAAGAATTTAAGAAGAAGAATTTGTTGTATTTGACCCATCAGACATTTGAGTTGATACATACAATACATCCATGTCTAATTATAATATTAAAAAGTACAAGTATATAACTTTATGCTTAAACATGGTTTAATGTAAGGTAAAAAAAGTGAGGAGATTCCTCTAAGACTGTGGTAGTCGTTCTCAAGGAGCTTCCTTTAGTGGTATAAATTAAACTGAATGGCTAGATCACACAAATCAAATTCTTTCAGAAACAAATTAACAAAACAAAAATCTCTGATTATGTATGTATGTACACACGTAGACAAAATTTGACTGTTTGTGTGTGTGTGCGTGCGTGCGGGTGTGCGTGCGTGCGTGCGTGCGGAGGTTGGTCTGTCAGTCTCCAACTGGCACGTGGCTAGTACCGTCCTCCGTTCCCACCAGCTGGGCAGAGTTGACGTGAGCACTCTCGTTCACCACAGACTGAAACTCTTCCAGCGATGACAACTGCGTGGCGTCTGAATGCCTGCTTCAGAAAACCAAACATCCACCAGGGGCAAACGAGGTGTGTCCTGCTAGCAGGAAATTTAAATTACAATTTTTGTGGAGACCGATGGAAACCCGCCAAGCACCGTACCATGGGAGAAAACGATTCTTGTTTTGTCCAAGCAGTGTTCGCAGTGGAGGTTTGTTTTGTCACCCAGGCCAAAATGCTCGAAAATAGTAAAGATAAGAAATCACCGCGTTTGATCCCTTTGAGATGAGATGGGCTTCGTCAATCAGAAAGTTCACCTGTTCCGCGGGACGAGAAAGTAGATTGGCCCGGCTGGAGTGGGTCACTATGCAGGTGGACTTGCTGCGCATAGTCAAAGCTGTAGTGCATCTCAATCTGCTGGTTACAAGGAGGGCTAGCAGTCAACTCACCGACTCCCAGCTGGCGACAGACGTCCGTCGCACGACGAACAATCTGGTTGTAGAAGCAGAGCTCCTACTGGACGACCGCGAGGTGCTGTTCCTGTTTTAGCAGACGGTCGCTCTTGTCGGTTTCTGGCCGGTTGGCGCTCCGGTAGATGACCACGTTGTTTCTCTGGCACGTCCAATGGAGGTCGGTCACCGGCCAGGCTATCACAAGACATGCCTTCCACGTGTTGCGGAAAGCTGTCTCACTCATCATGCGATGCCCTGAAACACATACAAAACATGTCACTGTTTTACAACACAAATACCAATCACATTTAGCACAGGGACAATGCATAGGAAGGCGACAATTTTCAAAAAGATGTTACAATGTACCGTTTCTTTAAAATGTTTAATTTAAAAAAGACTTAGTTTTTCTTGCAAACTTTTTAGATGAGAATGTTCAGGTAATGGGTAGCAGGGGTCACCATTTTGAGTATCAAAACTACAACAACAACAAAAAATTGATTGTAATGTTTTAGACAAGCCTACGTGTGACCTGATGCAGGATCTAAACTGTTTGACATTCCATGAACTTTTAGTAGTTCATTTATATTTTGTAATAATTAATACTACGTTACATATCCAAATCATGCATAACTGTCGAGTAGGCCGAGTGGACTTTGACTTTCGTCTCGGATGACGGCATCAATCTGTTACAGTTCGCTTCGTGTCTTCGAACGAGAACGTAGCTCAGCATTCCTTCTTTCCTTCGGCTGCTGGCCGTTTTCGTCGTACCATTTCTGGAGTGCTGACTGCCGGTTGTTGCTGATACTATCAACATAGAACAATCATTCCAAAATTATTTTTCTAGACATTGCAATAGAGTACAGTAATTATATTCACAAATCAGGCATGTCATTATATTGACAGCAACATCGACATTGACAGTGCTACTGCACTGGAAAAAAACGAGGTCGTGCGATACGTATAACAACACATTGGATTTCACATCAGAATTGTAAGAGGCATAATCAAAGTAGTTAATGCACCCACTTTATAGCAAACTTGATAATGATAAGATATATTGATGACTGTGCTGATATAAAGATAGTTGACAAAGATAACCCTTAGTAGGAGCAGTCTAAACTGGATTGGTAGATGATGCGTATCAACATCTTAGTCAGGAGCGAAGTTCCGAAAAATTGAAAGGCAATTCTTAGTAGATTATGCCAAATTGCCAACAAACGTTTTTAGAATAATTTGGATATGCTGAATCCAAAAATCCATGTTGGTAATCTGTGCGAGGGGTCCTTGACCCCCTAAATTTGAGAAAACACAAAATGACGTCAGATTAACCCCAGAATATAAACCAACACCCTCCTAATTAGCATAACATTGATCACGTAAGAAAAGTAATGCATGTCAGCAATATGTGGGAGGAGGTCCACGAACCCCCTCAATTACAAACAAAACAAAACTACGTAAGTTTTACACCCGAAAACAAAAATAGATGAACACCGTTGTGACTATCCTAATCTAACTATAATAATACATTTCTCTAATGGTGTTATTATACGAAAACGATGATAATGATGGCTTACGCATGCAGGAACTTGAACATGTTGACACAGATGTGGAACCTTCGGCCGGGTAGGTTGTCCTCCAGCGGGTTCGTCCCTTCTGTGACACCTCTCACCGATGGGTTGAGCAGGTCCGCTCGGAAAGGTTCATCCCACACGAGGACTTTATCGACGTTACAAGAATGACAACAATTCCCGAGTCGGTAGTCCAGCCAAAGAGCTTGGAAGGAAGAAACACAAGTATCGCCGGCCCGATGCGATCTCTGTTACAGCGCATGCAGAGCCCTCGGGGTTCTTGCAAAAACAGTTAAGCTCGTTTAAATATGTATATAATATGTATATACATATATTTTGGTTCTTGTAGTCTACGCGCGTAGCGTATGTTATACTACAAGCACATATGCTAGCTTATTCTGAAGAAAGTTCTCATACTACATACACATAATTTATTTTGTGCATACTATACAAAAATACGTATGTAGCAATATCTTGATGAAATCTAAACACCAGCATGCCAAGTAGGACAAACATTTGATCGCCAGAGAAAACGTTAATCATATGAAAATAAACATTGCATATTATTATTATTAACTCCCAATAAGCACGTGGAATTTGCTAAAATACAAGTCCCACAAATGTTATTGAGAATTACTTCATGCAGACCACTAATGCGGATGAAAAGTATTCGCGCATTAATTGCACTGTGGCTGAATGCTTCCCAGATAAGTGGAGTTGGTACTAGAATGAACAGGTCTGTCACGGGGTAAATTGTAAAGCATTCTGAGCAGTCCTATAGACTGGATATTAGGACTGGACATCGCACTATATAAGAACATGTAACCATTCAGGAGCATAATGTCGGCGAGGCACAGTTCATTACACACACGCTCCATTTAGTAGAAACATAAACTTAGCAAACACACGAATGTCAGGTTTTCGGATATTAGAAATGGAATATTTATATGTATGTAATAATATCAATTTCAAGAGAATTATTCTAGTATGAGCATTTACATATTGTATTCAGTATTCAATAACAACATCTTACATTACAATCAACAGACGCAGCGAGGAATCTAGGCTGCTAGACAGACACATGCAGTTAGCCACGTCTCCAGCTACTGTTCTTCGGCCTACTACCATCTGCGCCTGATCGGTAGAATTCGTCACCTACTGACGCGAGATGCTTGCCATGCTGCGGTTCGTTGTCTTGTGCTGAGTCGCCTCAACTACTGCAATGCGCTGCTTGGCGGATTGAACAATGGACAGACTAACTAACTTCAACATGCATAGAACTCGGCCGCTCGCCTCATCAACCGCGTCACACGACGAGAACATATCACACCAAGTTCCCTGTCGCACTTTTCACTAGGCCGACAACTCTCTCACGGTTGTTCTTATTCTTATACTGAAGACAATGGTCAGGACGGAAGGGTACCAACTGTATTCAACAGCCATGTATTCGAGACCAAGGCGCACCACGATGTTTCATAGACGGCGGCTGTGGCCTACCGGTTATGGTTTGAAATAGTAGGGGAGACAAACACAACTGCTATCTTGGACATTAGCGATGCAGTGCGACTTTGAAAATGAAGTTTTGGTTTTGACGGAAAATCTATTTATAGTCGAGTTTGCGTATGCGTGTAGGTTAACGTTTCCCTCTTAGACGGCTTGAACCCCTAGAACCAAACTGTCAGGGATTAATCTACGACCCCTAGAATAGGACGTAAGATATATATATATATATATATATTTAAATACGCCATACATGTCAAGATTTTTACCTTTTATGGGGCACATCAGTTGTTCGGAACGTAAAACGTAATGTGCGCGTAATATGTAAAATGTAACCTAACAATCACAGGAACGACGCGTGCGCAGCAAATTCTTCGGCCCTTGCGCCATAGACTTGGCAACATGAAGCAGACGCTGACACAATAATGCTTATGTCTACTCTTATGCCAATACCATAGCAATACGACTATTATTTGACAATTCTTCACTATTACGACAACGGCCTTTCTATGGATGTGAACATCACATTCTCTCCAAAATTTGTTATTTGTAACAAAAATAACGAGTATCTGCGAACGCGTCATGGTGTTTATGTAACGACGCTGTGTGTTTTCTAACATTCGGTAACTATTACTAACACAACTGTCAACTACCACGGCACCCGTCAGGTTACGGGCATTTTTTGCTAGTTTTGCGAATGCATGTAGGGTTCGTGTGGACACGGACAAAGACGAAGACTCCATGGTATATGGTCCCCCAGTCTCCACTTAACGCACACGAGCCGTTGTGTCATGCAGATGCTTTTACAATAATTGAAACCATTCTGGGTAAACATAGTTAGTAAATTATAATTAATTATAATGTTGAGGAAATAATTAAAAGCGAATGCATATTTATAGGGCCTATATTTATAGGACCTAAACTTTAAAACAACTTGCAACCTAATATACTTTACATCTTAAGTTATTTGATATTAGGCATTACCATTATTATTACTTAATTGTCTTGTCATCGACTACTACACGGAAGTCCACCTCCCATTCACGTATCCAAATTACTTCTGTCTTCTAAAGATTCACTTGTGGCTTCAAAATATGTTGCTCCAGTCTTGCTGTCTTCTGCCGCCATGAGTGTCTATAATATCTAACTCTTCAGTTATTTATGTTCAGACGCCACCATTCTACGGATTAGGTTGCCACCACAGTGTAGAGCTAGGGACACGACGGACTTGTGTCACGGTCTATTGCCACTCCAACATGTTCTGAACTTTCTCCTGCAGCTTTTATGACCGCTGTTGGCTCCTTGTGCATTTCAAATATCCACCAGTTAAACCTTCGCCTTGTTAAGAAAAGTTAGCACATTTCAAAAGAATTAAGTGTGTCACCGTAGTATCTCCTATAATACATGTATTGGTTAGTTAGTTATTTACGTGTAATAAACATTATCGTAGTATGTTAGTAGCTCGTGTGCGATAGCGAGAGACCGTATTATCTGCTCGGAGGCAGGGGTTTCATCGACACCCGTCGACTCGTTGTGGCCACTTCTGGGGTAATCTCTCCATCTCCCTAATGCAGCATGGTGCCGACATGTGTGATCGATAAAACCTGAAACACTCCAATCGCCTCTCGGCCACGACAAAACTGTTCGCATTGCTTTAATTGAAGCTTGTTACGAGCAGGTTAAGCACCTGAAGCGACCAAGAAAGAGAGTCAGGAAACATAAGCAGAAAGTTGCGCGCAAATTGTGAAAGAAAAACAGCAACTCATACCACACTTACCGAAATACTTATCTCCGTACACCTCCACTTCACATATTGCCAAACGCACGTCGGAATCTTGTCTGAGGACAAACACGTAGCGGCCGAAGACGTCTTTGGATTCACAGCGGAATGTCATCGTCGTCGACTCCAGTATCGGGTCGATCCGAATGGCGCAGACGTCGTAGTCTGACGTTGATAAGTCTCTCGGCGTAGTGGTGATGGTCAATATATTAGTGGCACCCACGATGAAGTTAGCCAGGTTCTGCACTGCAAACGTTAGCAAAGCGTTAATTTTTTATCGACGTTCCAAGAATGACAACAATTCCCGAGTCGGTAGTCCAGCCAAAGAGCTTGGAAGGAAGAAACACAAGTATCGCCGGCCCGATACGATCTCTGTTACAGCTTATGCAGCGCCCTCGGGGTTCTTGCAAAAACAGTTAAGCTCGTTTAAATATGTATATAATATGTATATACATATACTTTGGTTCTTGTAGTCTACGCGCGTAGCGTATGTTATACTGCAGGCGCATATGCTAGCTTATTCTGAAGAAAGTTCTGATACTACATTCACATAATTTATGTTGTGCATACTATACAAAAATACGTATGTAGCAATATCTTGATGAAATCTAAACACCAGCATTATTTAATGTTGCATCTCTGACCAATACCAGTGTCACGGATATGGACCGATAAACTAATGATAATAATATTAATAATAATTGTTGATTTGTTTAACGTGTTTAGTTTGCAGACTATACAACTGTACAGCCATTATCTGATGATTTCACCCATCGTGTCCATCTTGTTCCTGGTTCTTTGCACGATAATTATGAAACACTTGGCCACTATTTCTCATTTGACACGAATCACACATTGATAGGTAGCTGGCGAATGCATGTATGCTGTGTAGCCGGAAATGTAGATCACTTACCGGTAAATTAATAAATATATATATATAGTTATATATATATATATATATATATATACATAAACATGTATATACACTGCATATATATATATATATATGTATATACATATATATATATATATATATATATAGAGAGAGAGAGAGAGAGAGAGAAGCGTTGTTTGTGCAAGTATGAAATGTGTGTTTTACCGAGCTCACTGGTTCTGTTTATATATATATATATGTATATATATATATATATATATAATAGCGCAACAGATGTAGGATGTGGGCGGTCCGTGGATATCCACAAGTTCATGTCAGAGTGGAGTAGATGTTATTTTGCTATTCCTTGAATCTTGATCATGGATGTACTGGTGAATCCTTGCGGCTGATTTGGGAGCCGCCGATAAGCGCTTCTGCCCAAATGTCACTAAAGATATGGGCTCAAAACGTAACCTATGTGCTCGCTAAAACACACATTTCATACTTGCACAAAGAATGCTTCTATTTGGCGAAATCAAGACGCTGTGCCTATCGAAACAAACCGACTTACCTTCCCGGTCACGTTGCGAAATGACGACTTCTTTGACATTAACGAGGCACCCTAAATCGACGGCCCACCAAGGCCTTGATGCAGTGTTTGTATTGATGCAGCTTCCCACAGTTTCTATGCTTGGATTTCTGTTGCCATCGACTGCTAAGGAAGGGCCTCTGCCATATATCATGTGTATCTGGAACGTCGGTCTACCAAGTGCCAAATTTACAGGTTCTGAAACACATAAAAGGCACAACAGAGTGAGCAATAATACACATTAAGCCAAAATATCTTAATTTTCAACGCTATTCGACAAGTGCAATACTAAGCTATAGTAACATTGTGTAATCCACTAAACTAGTCACACATGGTAATACATTGTATACATTTATGTATGTTTCTGTGCCAAAGTGTAGGCATCACTTTAAAGGCTAGTTGGATACCATGACGAAAGATACATTGTTGCAGATGGTGTTATAATATATATATAATATAATCACTACTTCAGTGCACGTACCGTTGTACGCAAACACCTCTACTTCACATAGTTGGAAGTAAACGTTCGACCCTTGTCTTCGAACAAACAGGTAGCGGCCGAAGACGTTTGTAGATTCACAGCGGAATATCATCGTCGTCGACTTCGGTATCGGGTCGACCCGAGTGACGCATACGTCGTAGTCTGACGGAGACAGTTGACTGGGAGACGTGGCAGTGGGGGTGACGTTGGTGGCAGCCACGATGAAGTTGGATAGGTTTTCCACTGCAAACACACAAAAAGTGAGGTATGGACGCACGCTATTGGAAGTCGCATTCGGTTGATGTTTCAATATGACATAACGTAGTATAATACGTTTCGGTCTTCGACATCGTTTCCCCCTCCTCTCTCTCTCTCTCTCTCTCTCTCTCTCTCTCTCTCTCTCTCTCTCTCTCTCTCTCTCTCTCTCTCTCTCTCTCTCTTCTGTCACTATCTCTCTCCGTCACTAGTCATGTTTATCTTTCTTAGTTTCTCCAAAAGCGGCAAGGAACGTTTATGAACACATTGTTGTCTGGCGCTGGTCGCATCACTTTCACGGAGGTTTGCAAGACATGATAAGCTAATCGCTGTTTGCTCCACTCTACCCTGATGGCGTCTAGGTGTTCGACTTGACTTGATCGCACAAGTTCAAACTAAGATTTCCTTTTCAACAGTAGTCAGACAATGTGTAAGAGTTCGCAGATGTATACCTTTTAAAGTATTTTACATATCAAAACAAAAAATCATTCATACTGTTCAGTTTGAGTTATATTTCGTACACGTTGTCTTTTGTAGTGTATGTATACAGTGGTGTTGTCTTATTTGGCGCCTGTCACCAATTCTGCATTAGTTCCCCTCATAGAGGTCATCCATCATATAGGATTCTCTGAGTAAGAATGTCATCCAGCCACTTAATCAAAGAAGACAAGTTGATGCACTCTTCTTATACCATCGGTTATATACCACAGAGATGCACCAGTCCTACTCAACGGCCAGCTACCTCCTCCCCCAGTTGTGAGACGAGTCACCAGGACGTCACAGCTTCTGTGGCAATTCCACTATCAGATAACGCCGGCCACAAAAGAACATTTCTGCCAACCACCTCTCGCTTCTGGAATGACCTTCCAGAGGCAATAGTCACAACCAGGGACACATAATCAAACCAGAACTCAAATCAGTATCTTCCTTGTTGCCAGGCGTGAGCGCTCACCCTTTGGGACAATAAATTATTGCTAAGACAAGGGAGGTATTTACATATAATACAATAAGGCTATACATTTGTGCACATGGGATAGCCTTACAAGATGTGTAAACAGCATGTGCGCGTGCTTGCGAGCGTGCGTACATGTGTGCGCGCGTTAGTACATGTGCATCATTGAATGGTATTAGGTAGTATTATGGCCAATGGTATTTGAATGGTACTTGTAATTAACCATTTCTGTACTGTTCATTGATATTCTGAATGGTCTTCAATTATATTAGGGGGTATTATGGCCAATGGTATTTAATCCAATGGTATTGAACGGTCCTCAGTGGTATATCATTGAATGGTATATCACGGAGGACCATTCAGAATACCATTCAAAATATCATTCAATGGGATTCTGAATGGTCTTCAATGGTATTTGCCAGTATAATTTATTATACCGTTCTATGGTATACCATTCAGAATACCATTGGATTATCCCGAATGGTATACCACTGAAGCATATTGTTGAAAACCATTGAAAAAACCATTGGACAACGTATTCTAAATAACAAATTCAACCTTATATAAACTTTTGAATACCACTGATTATCACTCAATGTAGTGCATGCACTACTGAAAGGCAGTTAAATAACCCATTGGTACTTCATATATTGCAAACACACACCAGTAAAAAGGGATATATACGGGATATATACCACAAAATGATGCAATTAAAATACCATTGACAATAACATTTAGAATACCATACACATAAAGGTGTCACTTTTGAGCACACATAGAACAGAAAACATAGTGAAGGTAAATTAACAACAGTTTAATGGTATGCCGGTCTTAATTTGTTGGCATATGCATATGTGTAAGCCCTGCTTACTAATACAAGAGTTTCAACCATGCACGTACAGTAATAATAATTACTGTATATGTAGAATATATAAACAAACGTATTATATAAAAGAACGAGTAGTTCAGAATAATAAAGTTTAATAACAATGAGGAAATAATTGCACGGTGACTTCACGTGTACGCGTACCACAAACACGAATCAAATTCTGCTTTATAATATAGACAAGCAACTAACAGCTAAACTAAACAACCACTAGCTAAAACCCGAAAACAACACAACCACTAAAACCCTAGAACAACCGTCAACATGCAACCGTTACACAGCAGGATGGCCCTACTCTCCTGTCAGCCGAGCCACAATTAACCTGCATATAATATACAACATACATATTACATGGGTGTCAATCAATTGACAAACAATATAATTATTGATTATACTTTACTGATTACAAACAACATCTTAGTGTCTCACGCATGCATTGTATCATGGAATAAACCAGCTAAAGCGCTATATACACATAATTATATACAAACAGGTAATGTGAAATTAAGCAAGAATGACACAATATATACATCCAATCTACTGTGGATTACAACCACCAACAATATAGAACACTGGCCAAAATAATGGCATCATCTAGCAATTAACAGCAAACACAATGTTCGCCAATCATTACCAACTAAATGCAATTCACGTGAAAGCTACGTACCAGACAAGTTTCATACAAATCTTGTTCTTACCGCATTATATAAAAAAGATGTGTTGTTTAATGTCGCCCAACACGGCCTAATGAGGCAAAATAAAAAGTTATCGCAAACAGGAAATACAGCCTTACATTTAAGTTACGGAGATGACGCCGAGTTTGTGGGATGACGCCGATGTATACAATGTTGTATATTAATAAAATATGCGTCTAGTTTCATTTTTTATATGTACTTGGAGGACTAGATATATACGGTTATCACTCTGGCAAAATGTACGGTCATACATTCCTACATGTGTTTAAGTTGTATTTTAAACATACGTAACGTTTGATATTTGTTTACTTTGAGTTTGGAAAACAGTCTTATATCGTTTGGAGTCAGTCGGACGCGGACTGAGTGTATTCGCGGGTTTATTCAATAGAGTTGTATAAAAACGTCGTAATTTAGACATACATATAATTATTATAATCTTTATTCTGATTCAAGCATTCACCACATGTGCACATGACACAAAATACATACGTTTCAAAAACATGTGCAGATACCGTTTATGGTACCATTGAGTTGAAGGTACCATATTAAGTTTACCATTGAAGATTCAATGGTATATCTATAGGTACGCTGTCAACGTTCAGTATAGTGAATGACGTTTTCATATATGGCTGAGACTTGCCAGTTGTATATTCTGTAACCTTTCAAAGGTAATGAATGGTACTTTTCAAATAGCAATAATTACCACTGCGTGCACCTACTGATTTATCATTGAATGGTGCAGTGATATTGAGTGGTATTTTCAAATAGCATTGAGAGTCCTAATGGTAATAAATGATATTTCCAGATACAATTAAGAGTACCACTGAGACCTACTGATTTATCATTGAATGGTATTGAATGCTATATGTTCAAATACCATTGAGAGTACCACTGAAACCTGATTTATCATTGAATGATCCTGTGGTACTGAATTATATGTTCAAATACCATTGAGAGTACCACTGAGACATACTGATTTACCATTGAATGGTATTGAATGATATGTTCAAATACCATTGAAACATGATTTATTATTGAATGGTCCAGTGGTACTGAATAATATGTTCAAATACCATTGAGAGTACAACTGAGACATACTGATTTATCATTGAATGGTATTCAATGATATGTTCAAATACCACTGAGAGTACCACTGAAACCAGATTTATTATTGAATGGTCCAGTGGTACTGAATGATATGTTTAAATACCATTGAGAGTACCACTGAGACCTACTGATTTATTATTAAATGATATGTTCAAATACCATTGAAACATGGTTAATCATTGAATGGTCCAGTGGTACTGAATGGTATGTGCAAATACAATTGAGAGTACCACAGAGGCATACTGATTTATAATTGAATGGTATTAAATGGTATGTTATAGTACCATTGAGACACTGATTTATTATTGAATGGTATTGAATGATATGTTCAAATACCATTGAGAGTACCATTAAGACACTGACTTATCACTGAAAGGTCCAAATGTACTGAATGGTATATTCTAATACCATTGAAAGTACCACTGAGTCCTACTGATTTACCATTGAATGGTCCAACGGTACCGAATTATATTGAATGGTATTGAATGGTATACCATTGGCTCTTTTTTGTAAGGGTGTGTAACGCTGTGGTTCAACTGACCGTATTCATCACGTTGTGAAATGGCGACTTCTTTCACATTTTCGACGGCTTCCAAATCGACCGCCCACCAAGGTTTCGCTTCCCGGTTCATGGCGCTGCAGCTGCCGCCTACAGTTTCGGCGTTAGGGTATCTGTTGCCATCGACGGCCAAAGACGGGCCACGTCCTCTTCTAACGCTTGACTGGAACGTTGGCTTGCCGTGAGCCACATTTTCGAGCGCTGAAGCATACCCACGTTGAAAGTAAACAAACTGGTTTCATTCACTTGACTTATGAATGCACATACGCCCACGCTCACGTTCACACGCACGCACGCACGCACGCACACATACCAGGGGCGGATCCAAAGAGGGTAATGGTGTACAAAATGGTTCGGTGCCGCGCCGCCGTAACACCAGCTTCTCCGCTTCTCCAGGGGGAGGGGTGTGCTGGTGAAATGTTTCGCCGCCGCGTCGGCCATAATTTCACCTTATCGTAACCTGAATGGGGGCACATTTCCAAGGGTCCAGGGGCACGGTGACGTGGGCCCATTCAAAAATGTCCACAGACACGCCAAATTCAAAAGGTCTAGGGGACAAATGTATGTTAGAATATGCTAAGACAAAAGTCAGAATATGTATATATATATATATATATACATATTCTGACATTTGTCTTAGCATATTTGCAAATGGTTAGTTTGTATTAACAATTGTAGGTGTGTGTCTATTTTAATACACACGCGCGCACACACACACACACACACACACATACACACACACACACACACACACACACACACACACACACACACACACACACACACACACACAATGGACTGTATTGTTGATTAAAAGGACCTATGTTATTATTAACATAAATGGGATGGCTCCTATGATAGCGACATTTTATCTTAATAGGAGTCACCGACCCCGTCTGGTATATATTATGTTTCAAATGTGTTAATTATTATTTTTGTTACCAAATTACTGAATTACATTCGAATAATGTATCATGCGTATTTGTATATTTGTATATGTTTTATTGTACTTATACAATGAATGATGAAAACATTTTACTTTTTATATACATTGGGTCAATAAACTTCT
>JAHLWY010000294.1:0-45000 GCA_020002185.1 Paraescarpia echinospica | reverse complement strand
TGTTGTCCCTGCTATTCCAGAGAGCCCATTATGATGTCGAATAGAAGGTAAGGCCAACGATTCGAATCTCATTACACTAACCACTCAATCACAGGTTGTGTCCTTACCGTATCGATTACGCTGTGATATGGCGACTTTGATAACATTAAACAGTGCCCCCAAATCGACGGCCCACCAAGCTTTTGACGCAGCACTCATAACGCTGCAGCTGCCTTCTTTGTCACCGTCTGGACTCGTGTTACCATCGACTGCTAAAGACGAACCTCGACCGTCTTTGATGCTAGACTGGACGGTAGGTCTATAGGCAGCAACATTCACTAGCGCTGAAACGGAAAGAGCAAAGACGTCATCTGTCTAGATATAACCTCTCGGCACGTCATTATTCCGAACAGGTGGAGATCGGTGGCCGCGCGGTGGAGCGCTGGACTGTCGATCGAGAGGAAAATGGTTCGATTCCACCTGCTGCCGTTTAGAAACTTGCGCAATTTTTTTGACCTCTCGTTGCATTTGTCTTTCGGAAGAGACACTAAAAGCCGTCGGTCCCTTCTATCTGGTGTCTGTGCCAGGACAAGTAAAAAATCCCACACAGGGGGTAAATGTGTAACCTGTCGTGGACCCACCGAGTGCTGGTCTCTATCTCTAACCAACTGGATCTTTCACCCAGCGGCCGGAGTTGCTTCCCAGTTGGGCGTTTGAGAGACGCCGAGCAGACAGTGTATACAGTATATACACTGTATCATTGGACCCACTGGATCCAATTTGAATGTACATACTCACATCCCGAACAAAATACTACTCAGTGAGAAAATAATTTACTATATTCAGATAGTAGACATGGATGAAAGACAGACAACTGTAAGTAGACATATCCGATACTGTATATTTGTATCATATTAAAAATATATAACAAGATTACCATTCAGAATAAAACCCAGGGGGTTAGATTTACAAAGGAGGCATTCTGCTCACGAAGAGACCAACATCTTTATGTTTATGTGTTGGCCTTTTTGACACATTTGTCGATCATTTTTATATGTAAACGTTTTCAAAAAAGATGTACAACTACCTTTGTACGCAAACACCTCCATTTCACACAGCTGTAAGCCATGTGCTGTGTCTTGTTTAAGAACAAACAGGTAGCGTCCCATGACGTCTGTAGATTCACAGCGGAATGTCATCGTCGTCGACTTCGGTATCGGTTCGACCCGACTGGCGCATACCTCGTAGTCTGACGGAGACAGTTCACTGGGAGAAGTGTCAGTGGGGGTGACGTTGGTGGCAGCCACGACGAAGTTGGATAAGGAAGCAACTGCAAACACAAACCAATACATACATAAGACAATATATTAACAATTGACTGAAGATCCGTTTTTACAAGCGTGGTCCTAGTTTGGCGTTGGTTATGTTGAATGCCACAGTATTGCAGTCGCCTAGACCCAGTAATAATAACACCGCTCTCTCGCTCTCTCGCTCACTCGCTCTCTCGCTGTCTCGCTCCTCGCTCTCTCGCTCTCTCTTGCTGTCTGGCTCTCTCGCTCTCTCGCTCTCTCGCTCTCTCTCTCTCTCTCTCTCTCTCTCTCTCTCTCTCTCTCTCTCTCTCTCTCTCTCTCTCTCTCACACACACGAACTCGCTCTCTTTTTCTTTGGACGTTTGAAAAAAAAAATATATGTAATATTGCTTTACTATAATATTGTCATGTGGTATCCCTCCAAAAGCATATATATATATATATATATATATATATATATGTGTACATGTATATATACATATGTACATGTGTGTGTGTATGAGTGCTTATTGACTTTCTTTTATTCCCTCAGCTGGGGAGTGAATATATGAATATGTGTATATATGGTTTAGTATATATATATATATATTCACTCCGCAGCTACCGTCAAATTGTCGGGGAGCGGCAAAAAGAAAGTCAATAAACACATCCACGATGGAACGATCTGAACCATGATTAGTCACTCGCAACACTCAATTTCGCAACGACCATTCTGGGTCGAAACAACATTCCTCTTTTAAAAGAGCAACACGTGGAAAGACGGGTGGTGCGAGAGTATGGTTCAACTTATACCAGAAATAAAATTGTTGACTTTTCGAGACACCCGGATGTGACTTTGCTCGACGGTAATGGCTCCCCATCAATAAACACTAGAACTCGACATGAGATACACAACGGGCGCACCAATGACACAACAGGATGTTAATACTTCTACAATCAGCAAACGTTTACCATCTCCTCATGCTCCTTCAGAGGACGACTCTCCGAAATCCGCTCAGCTTGCGATCGACAATGTAGTGCAATGACGTATTAAAACATTCGTGGGCCCTAAACACCCGGTACTTTCACGGGCCATGTGTAGACTGCATGGTTAGACCCAACGACGGATCCAGAGGGTAGACGGGGGAAAGGGGAAGTGACGATTGTTCTCCTTAATCATTCAAACATAAAGGGCATACATCACGATTATTTTCAGCTTGCAAAACTCATTCGGCCAACGAAGTACCTATGTAAGTTATGCTGTAGCCATTGTCTATATCATGTCTTGCTAGCTGGGTTTGCGGAATATTCAGTCCACAAAAATAAGCTCTGTTATTCCCGTGGGCCCCAGGCATCATGGACCCAAGGCACGTGCCTTTAATGCCACTGACATAGTAACACAATTATGCAACTCTGCTGCTTTAAGCACACGAAAGACGATTTCTGTCCAAGAACTTATCAAGGGTAAGATTTTTGTCCCGCAGAATAAAAATTATGCAACAAAGTACGTACTTCTGCTAACGGTAACGTAATCAGTGACGTGGTCAGTTGTACAGCATATCACAGGGGCCTATCAATGTATGGTTTGCTCCGGCAAGGTGAATGGAGAGTACTTTTAACAGATAGCTATATTGGTTACTTCTGTGGAGACTGACAGAAGTGGACTTATTTTGACGGAGGCTGTGCTGATATAGTAGGACGGATAATCCCACGCACTGACGTCAATCACAACGGTGGCCAATCATAGAGCTGAAGAGGCGAAGAGTATCTAAATTAGCGTATGCCGTATTGTCACCAGCCTATCAATGTTCAACTTACGAAATTCATCCCGTTGCGAAATGGCGACTTCTTTCACATTGAAAATGGCGCCCAAATCGACGGCCCACCAAGCTTTTGGCGTTGCTTCTGTAACACAGCAGCTGCCAACGTTGTCGCTGTCCGGGTTCCTGTTACCGTCCACCGCCAACGACGCGCCCCGTCCAAATCTAACCCTCGACATGAACGTTGGTCTGCCGAGTGCTAGGTTTACTGGCACTGAAACAAATGTACTGTGCAGAAACAAAAGTCGACAAACACTTAACATATACGTATAATCGCATGCATCCAAAACGGGGTCAACTGAGTTTTGGTTAGTAAACATCGCAAAATGTATTGGGAGGTAGTCAAAGTTAGTTATGAATTAATTATAGGACGTGTCCGATTATAATCGAACTAGTACGCCTATTCATGAATGATGCTGACGACGCATCCTAAATGAAATCAATCTCTTCTCATTACATAAACCAAGTGTCAGTGATAGTTAGTGGTTGACCGATGAATTACAAAAGGTTTCAACAGATATTGACACGAATAAATGAAGCTAACAATGAAACAATGGAACTGACCGATTCATCACGTGTTCGTCAAGCCATCAACATTGGATGACGAACACGTGGTGCGTTCGGACGTTCCGTCGTATATTCTGTTGAGATGCTGGCCTAAATGTGTCTTTATGAAAAAACACAAGGTAAATGTCTATGGTGACTACTTAGCGGGACTATTTGACAGGCCCACAGGACATGTCATCCTGCAATAGTAACATTATTGACCTGTCCATCACATGACCTGTTCCCTAACAAAACCTCCGTGGTTAGAGTACAAATCGTGCGCCCTAATGTGTATGTGTGTGCGCGTGTGTGCGTGCGCGTGCGTTTGTGTATGCGTGTGTGTTTGTGTGTATATGTATATATATATATATATATATATATATATAACAATAATAATAATAATACACGCATGCCTTGTGTATTGACATTTAACAGTTCATTAAACCTAGCATAGGAAATCAACAATTATAAGCAAATCGTTTGACAAATATCAAGACAATTTCCGCATAGGTATTCAATTGCTGGTATGTAATCTAGCACTTAACAGAAACAATTAACACCAATGCAATTATTAGAGGCAGTGGCATTTATAACGACGTATTCAACAACAGTCTAACTATTTATGATTAAGAGTTAATCAAACAAGTGATACACTTTCTTAAAGTCAGTGACGAGCCTACCTTGCGTAGGACACGCCACTATCCATCGACGCAAGGCAGCCGAATGTCCAGTGAGATCAACGGCACCACCAAATCACGCCGAGGAACTTCGCTTGACCACATTAACTGTGCTTGTTTGACAATCAGTCCACGGGAAGGGACATAGAAGCCCTTCCACAAGAAACCCGAAATGTGTTCAACAAGAAGTGGTGTTCTCGAATACCAAAACTAACGTTCCCGAGTATGCCTTTCTACATCAAATAGAGTCTCATCTCGATGAAACTCTTGTTGCCATGAAACTATGAGTGGCGATAGGTTTGACCACGCCAGGATCTTCACTAAGTTAGATGAACTGTATCTCCCTTCAGATCGAACCACCCAAATTCGCGAGCAGGGATATTCAACACCGGCAACATTCCATTAACAGGTGAACAAGACATATTGGCATTGGGGAATCCATTCTGAGTTACGTCAAAGGAGCGCATACTCCTGCACACACTTGATTGTGTGAATGATATGGATGTCCAAGCAAGATATACAATGAAAATGTTGGGAATGGAAATCAAAATCGCATCAAACATTCACCCTTCTTGAAGTGTCCCCACCCCACCCCTACTAGCAAAACAACAATTCCAGATAATAAAGAACGTCTTTAACCAGTTCAATCAGCTGTTCATTGTTGCACAATCCGTGGCAGTAATACGTTCTTCACACATGGAAACCACCCGTTCCCCCAGCAATTTCATTGCATGGGAAACGTCAGGTACCAAGGAAATCTCATAGATATTGCAGTGCTTTGATCCCTTATTTTAACCCTGCAGTTTGATGGCGCATGCATGCCACGATATGGGACTTATATTTTCGGAGAATATTATGGCAACGTCTTCAGCCAATGGACAGAAAGGCAATTTTAAAGCTGCCCCAGAATTGACATATTTTGTTACAGTTACTGACAGTCCGAAAGCCACAACTAGAGAAACACGAGGGAAGGAGTACAGAGAAAGGTATCCCCGAAAGTTGCCAACTTACATTGTTGGCGTACTATAAGATGCTAGTGTAACAAAATCCCAGGTTCGTTATTAACAGTGCCGCAGCACAACACTTGCGTGAGCCACACCACTCCGGAGTGTGGCAACAACACGTTTTTATTCAACAACAAATACACAAGTAGTGTACGCGCGCCACAGACTGCCGTGTTCGAATAAAACATCAAAGAACATCAAAGGGTTTTGGATCAGTCATTGCAAATGGATTCCTACTTATAAAAGAGAAATGATGGAATACCTCTCATAATAACCTACTTATAAAAATCTCTTATCTTAATTGCTTGCTGACATCCTACTTATAAAAACAGTTTGATTAATAGGTTTTTTGAACCCTTTTTATAGTCGCCGGGGTTCATGTAAGTGCAAAAACCTATTAATCAAACAGTAGTGCTGACCTCTTGTGACTATATGCTAAAATATACACAGTAGCGCCTCTAGTGCAAGAATGAGTAGACACTTGTGTGTGAGGTTATGGTTATATGTGAGGTTATGAAAATTGTTGTTATGTGTGAGGTTATGAAAACTTGTGGTTATATAGACGTAAACAGTGTACACAGTAGCGCCTCTAGTGCCGCCTATTTGAATTCCGCGCTAAAATAAAGTACCCAGTAGCGCCTCTAGTACAAGAATGAGTAGATACTTTTGTGTGAGGTTATGAAAACGCGTGGTTATATAGACGTAAACAGTGTACACAGTAGCGCCTCTAGTGCCGTCTATCTGAATTCCTCGTTTATTATTATTATTATTATTTAGTAACTAGCCTAGATCGGTGTATTATTTGCGTGTGTTGTGGACTAGTTATTTTATTCATTTTACGTTCCTGTACAAACCCGTAATACAACGGCTGCCTGGTCTCGATGAATAACGACGACATCGGTGACCTATGACTTTGACGGTGTCGTAGTTAGTGACGAAATACAACGGTTGCCTGGAGTCGAAGAATAATGATGGTTTCGTTGGCCAATGACTGCGACGGCGTTGGTGCCCTAGTTAAGGCTAGCTTCATGGCCGTGAGGCGGAACGGAGGTGGCCTTTGACTGCGACGGCGTCGGTGGCCTAGTTAAGGCTAGCTGCGGGCGGGTGTACTAGCTTCATAGCCGTGAGGCGTAACGGAGGGAGCTAACAATAATTGTAAGCTAGCTAGGAGTGAGTAAGACTGTTTTCTAATAAGTGTGCTGTATTATTAAGCTGAAGTTGGCTTTATAGTGGAATATAGAGGCCTATAGTAAATCGGATGTATTACGACGAGGATTGTACAAATGAAAGGAGACGGTAAGCAATATAGTTTTTATTAGTTAAGTTGTTTAGTGTGTTTTAAAAAATACTATAAGAAGAGAGAAGGTATTACAAACGTTAGTAGTTTTGGGCCCCGTACCTCTTGGGGGCCCCCCGAAATGTCCGTCTCGATATGGTGTTCGAGCGGGGCCAAGATAAGGGCCAAAGCCATTCCTTGGCTGGACACGAGGCGTGAACGATGGTAGTATTTGACCAGCGGATGGTGGTGGCGACGATAGTAATCGGCTTCGACCAAGTGGCGACTGTTGGTTGACGAGGCGGCGCGGTATCCCCGTCACTTTTCCCGTGGGCCGAGGCGTTGGCGATTGACGATCTGTTGGAAGTATGACCACGCTGTGTCGGCGACCAAGCGGTGGGTACACAGCGGGTGGTGGTGACGTTCGGCCAAGAGGCTGCGGCGCGTTCCGTCGGCCAACAGTGGTTGGTGCCGTCCGTGAAAACCGCCCACGGCCCCGACCAAGCGGCTGCAGTGCACCCACCGCAGGCGCTCGGCCAAGCGGCTGCGGCGCGCTCAGTCGGCTGGCTGGTGATAATCGTGAAAACCGCCCACGGCCTCGACCAAGCGGCTGCTGTGTGCCGAGCGGCTGTGGTGAGCGAGTCCAATACTCCTGCGCCAGGGGTAACGGGCTAAACCCAATCCAATCGATGGACAATTTTTGTTCGTGTTTTAAATACTCGAATCTGTAAACATATAGACAAAAGGGAAAAACGATTTTATAAGAGAAAATAGTAGAATTTGTAAACAAATATTTTTAGTTAGTATCGAGTGAATATTAAAAGGAAAGTTATTGTAGGTGTAACGTACTGATGATCGAAGTCTCTGTTCATTCTTATTATGTGTAGTTTCGCCTCGTCGTACACAACGTCTGTACGCATGATTATTGTTTAACGGAATGACGAATATTGTTTACGACGCTCGCTGTAGGTTCTATGAGCACCTGCCGTTTGGCACGTAGCCCCGTTACGTAAGCACCTTTACCAACCGGTTGCATAATTTTTTTAATCCTTAATAAAACCCTAAACGCGTAAAATAAACAGTCTATAATACGAAGTAAGGACTAGAGAATCTTACGGTAAACTTATATTTGAAAATAACGCTCTATAAAAGCGACGCAAAACTTGTACACTAACATGACCGAACCCTTTTTTTGTATTTTCAATAACCTTGCCAGACTCGGCTGTTTTGTGGCATACGTGTTCGAGCGCACGGAGTCTATTCACTACGCTAGTATAAATAGAGCAGCCAAGAATGCCTCTGTATTCATTTATTTTCGGTGCGTTAACGTCGTGTTATTTTTCTTCGCCTTCACAGACCATCGCTGTCATCATGCCGGTTCAAGGGGAACAAGTTGTACGCGCTGCTATGTTGAAGAAGAAAAAGAAGATGATTACGACGACTAGAGAACCGAAGCCCTCTTCGTCATGCGTCCCCGCTGCTGCTGCGTCGTCGCCGCTGGTACCCGCTTTCGCTGCCGCCGTGCCGTCGGCTCTAGCCGTCGGCGCACTACCGTCTGCTACCGCTGTAGTCGCCGCCACTCCCGTTGATGGAGCGATATCGCCGCCGCCGGTCACCGAACAGGAGGTGACTGCCAATGCCGCGTCGTTGGCGCTCTACGACCCATCCTTGGTGAGTTTGAAAGAATTCATAGAGGCGGACGACGGGTTGTATAAGATATCTATACCTGTCAGGATCGAAACAATTGCGTGGAGAACAAAATGTACGTACGCTGGCTGTTCTCAGTGTAAGCGTAAAGTTCAGCGATCCAGGGCCGGCACTATGATATGCTTATCCCATGGTGTACAAGTTAAACCGAAAAACTATTTTTCGGTCCGTGCGATGGTAAAGGAAGTCGGCCGAAGACCGATCACGAAATTTGGCTTACTCTATTCGAGAACGCCATGTCGGAACTCGTCTCACACGACGCCGACTATCTCGCCCCTATGACGCCGGAAAAATTACGCGACTCTATAACGGCCCTCGTCGGTACGGTCCTGGAAGTCTCCCTGCGAAAAAATATATGGGGTGAAATGCTGACAGACGAGATCGTGTACTCGACGGCCTAATCGCCAACGCTTTGAGGGTAGCGCACGAGGAGAAGGGACCTGTTGTTGAGAAGCGCCGCCACGTCAAGGTTGATTACAACGCCGCCGCCGTCACCATCGTCTATGTCCTAAGCACAGCGGACGACGACGACGTCGCTTCGGCCGAGAAGCGCGTGAAAAATAACACCTCGACGTCATCGCCGCCGGCACCGACAACGTATACGACCCTGTACCCGGTGCCCGTGTACGTCGAGTCGGCGCCGCTGGAGATCGTGTCTCTTTCGTTGGACGAACTTCCGTCGCTGATCGAGGGCACCCAACCACCGCAACGAGCCGCGGCGCCGTCGCTGATCGAGGGCACCCAACCACCGCAACGAGCCGCGGCGCCGTCGCTGGTCGAAGGCACCCAACCACCGCAACGAGCCGCGGCGCCGCCGCCGCAGCAGCAGCAGCGGAATTACGACCCCCATCTGCAGGGGTCCCTCATTACATTTGTTCGGCGGGAAAGGTGTCTGCTGAACGCCTTCGCCGAAGTGATCGTTGAAACGGTAACGGATTGTGCGCGCCACTTATGCGGTGAGTGTCCACCCGAGGAAGGATGCCCCTTCGTACATATGTACGAGTATTGAGGCGGAAAACCCAACCGACGCTATCGCCTGATGTACGTGGGTGTGACTGGAATAACTAATCTGTTTGTTCAGTCCGTGCTCGACTCATATCTGTTTCGATCGCTCGTGCCGTGCGCCGAGAGTTTGCTACTCGTGCTAGAAGACCAATGCGCGCCCTGTCCGGATCGACACTCGGAAAGGGTCCTCGTGAAACAGGTGGCTGACTGGCTGTTAGGTACCGACTGGACTTCCTGCTTCGATAATGCGATACTGGAGTCCGCGGTGGAGGGCTACCTGCTGAAAAGAATTAGCATCAGTGATTGACATTAATAGTTGTAAGAAGTTCTCTCTTGGGATCCAAAAACATTAGTTGCATGTGCCTTGTTTACGAAAATTAGTAGCAGCCAACACGCGGGCGAATACCGCGCTATATCGAACTTTAATTTAGTCCTTGTATTCTCTGTAGGTGGCATAAAGCCTTACGAATCACATTATTTGCATTTGCCTTGTTTACGAACATTAGTAGCAGCCAACACGCGGGCAAATACCGCGCTATATCTAACTTTAATTTAGTTCTTGTATTCTCTGTAGGTGGCATAAAGCCTTACGAATTAGTCGCATCTGCCTTGTTTACGAACATTAGTTGCAGCCAACAGGCGGGCGAATACCGCGCTATATCGAACTTTAATTTAGTCTGTGTATTCTCTGTAGGTGGCATAAAGCCTTACGAATCATGTAGCATTGTTATATTCGTTGGTGTATCGCGCTTTCTACGATGTTTAATAAAATGTTGAAAACTTATGAACAATCTTGTGTATGACAACAAACAAACACCCTTTCCCATATCCCAGTGAAACAAACAGGCAATCCCAGTCTAGCTAGCGAGAAAATAAAACGCTTGTTTTCCCCGTATGATTTTTTTGCCCTAGCACCACCGTTCAGCTCACGTCCAGCGTACTTCGTACACGACGGCTACAGCGAGCCGTGTAACTAGGTTACAGTATGTCATTAATAATAATAATAAGACACACCTTTCCTAGCGGAAACAAAGCCTCTACGTTGTTTAATAATTTCGAAAATCGATGAATAGCGTTCGATTAATAAGTTTCCAAATCGTAGTCGATATTTATTCGCCGTAGCCACCTAACGGTTGCGATTCCTATCATCCGTTTATAGGCGGTGTCGGGGCTCCGTCGTAATTAATATCATTTCGGCTTTGACTAGGACGGACGCGCCTACACTCCGCAGTCAGTGGTGCTGCTGCTGCTACCACCTACCGCCAGACGAGTAGGACGGACGCGCGCCGCAGAGAGTCAGTCAGTGGTGCAACCACCTACCGGCGGACACCTACCTACCTACCAACCATGCCTGTTTGTTCCAAATGCGGCCGCGCCGACGATCGTCTGGAGGGGCACTCGTTTATAAATAAGCCGCGGCACCAAAGCCCGAATTGAGAACGGAAGTACACCTTTCGTAGCGGCATAACGAATCATTTAAAGAAATGCGGTAGCGACACTGGGGATGGCTGCAAATGCCCGAAATGCGGTAAATCTTTCGTTTATCGTTATAATATGTTGAATCATTTGAGAAACTCGAAGCGATGCGGTGAAAAAAGGACACCACCACCACCACCACCCCCCGTCGACGACGACGAGGAGGCTTCGTTAGACGCCGTTGATGCCGGCAACGAAGCTGTGTCGGACGGTCTACGGCGTATCGTTCACAAGCACTGGTCGAGTATACGCACGTCTACATCGCGCGGCCTGTCCAGTCGAGATACAACTATCAACTGACCGGTTTGGACACGGGCGCGTTCGATCCCCGACTACGACTTAAGTTTTGGGTTCATTCTTCGACACAAGAGACGGGTCGTTACAGGTACTTTCATTCGTCGTGTAACTGCTGCGGTCGCTACATCGAATCGCCCGCTTTCATCATCCTCTACCGGCACCCCACTACCATCAACGTCAATTTGTACGACACGCACTATTCGTATATACGCGACGTCTCGCTGTTCTGTCACACGTACCTATGGAGTAAGTGCGGTGAATCGCTGTGGCGAAAGGCCTATTAATTACGGCGTCACGAAGCGACGTGCGAGGGTGGCATTCGCCACGTCTTCCCCGGCGTTGTCTACCACCCGATACCGTCCGTGTTTCAACGGTTGGAGGATGAGGGTATCTACGTGGACGACCCCTGCGCTACTACCCGTACAGGGCGACGTTCGACTTCGAGTGCTACTTCGACAATCGTGACTTGCCGGCGAACAGCACCAAATGTCGGTGGATAGCCCGACACGAGCTACTCAGCGTGAGTATCGCCTCGAACGTCCCCGGCCACGAAACGGCGCAATGCTTCGTCACGACTGGGGATTCGAACGAGCTCCCGAAGCGCTTGATTGTCGCCCTGGAAGCCGTGAGCGAAGCGGCATGCTCGGCTCTGTGACCGTCGTACGACTCGACCTTCGAAGCGATCGCGGCGCTCGACGACGAATGGCGAGCTCGGTGTCGAGAGACTGAGGAGGAGGCGTCGGCATCGGATAAGAACCCATACACCGTACTCGCCGACCGCCTGTGGACGCATCTACGCCAGCTCCCCGTCCTCGGTTTCAACTCGGGTAAGTACGACTTGACTGTCGTCATAAAGTATCTCACTCCCCTGTTCATGACCACCGAAGGACAAAACATATCGTCGGCCTTTACGATCAAACGTCAGAACAACTTCATGTGTCAAACGACGGCGACGCTCAAGTTCCTGGACATCACTAACTACCTAGCCCCCGGTTTCAGCTACGATAAGTTTCTGAAAGCCTACGGTTGCGAAGTGCCTACGAATACCTCGACGAGCTGTGGAAACTAGACGACACCGAACTGCCGCCACGGGAGGCTTTCTACAGCCACCTAAAACGCGAAGGGATCTCCGCCGCCGCGTACGAGGGTTGCGTGAAGCTATGGCGCGACGAAGGGATGACGACGCTGCGGGACTTCCTGGTCTGGTACAACAACAGGGACGTAGTACTGTTCTTGGAGGCCGTCGACAAACAGTTCGCTTTCTACCAGCAGCGCCGCATCGATATGTTCAAAGACGCCATCAGCGTAACGGGTCTAACGCTACTCTGCCTGTTCAAAGGTCTACCGCCAACGTTTCACTTCACTCTCTTCAACGAGCCGAACAAGGACCTGCACCGGATCTTGCAATCGCAGATCGTTGACGGTCCCTCGATCATTTTTGCGCATCATCACGAGGCCGACGTAACCGTTCTACGCCGAGCCGAGTACGGCGAGTGGGCCCGGACTTGTCGCTCGAACGTGGGCTTCGATGCAAACGGGCTCTACCTATTGGCTATCACGCAAGACATGCCGACGGGGTGGTACACGCGCCGCCGCGAGGAGAACACCTTTCGACAGGAACGCTTCCACCGCTACGGTCGTATGGCCGTGCAGTGGCTGACCTGGGAGGCCGAACGGACGGGGGTGCGCATACGACACCAGCTCAACGGGCGCGAAAAACGCGTTGGCAATTACCGGATCGACGGCTGGTGTCGAGAGACGAAGACGGCGTACCTGTTCCAAGGGTGCTTCTTCCACGGCTGCCCGTGTACGGGAAAGGAAACGAACGAAGTTAACGGAAAGCCGATGAGTCAACTGTACGCCAAGACGATCGCCACCACAACCTACCTTCGCCGCTTCGTCACCGTCATCGAGATGTGGGAGTGCCAGTGGCGCAAGGAGAGAACGCCGCCGCCGGAGACCCGTCGCTGGACCGGCAGCGGCGGCACCAATACGTGGTCGACGATCTTGAAGGCCGTACTCGACGGCACTCTCTTTCGCCAGATAGAGTGCGACATCGCCGTCCCCGACGCGCTGCGCAACGCCTTCGCCGAGATGCAGCCAATATTCAAGAACGCCTACATCACGGTCGACGATCTCAGCCCGTTCATGCGTCGCTACGCCGAAGCGCACGAGCTCCTGGCCCGACCTCAGCGGACGCTCGGGTGGAGCTTTTTCGGCACGAAGTTTCTACTCGCGACTCCCCTACTACGGTGATTTCTGGAGCACGGACTCGTCGTCAACCGCGTGTACCAGATCGTCGAGTACGAGCCGATCGCGTGCTTTCGTCGCTTCGGCGACACGGTCTCCGCCGCGCGACGCGAGGGCGGCACCGACCCCGACAAAGTAATCCTCGCCGATTCGTTTAAACTTCTTGAGAACAGTTCCTATGGGAAAACTATCACGCGGGTCGATCTCCACCGGGACATCAAGTTCTGTACGTCTACCGGTGCCGCGACGGTGTTCAACGATCGACGCTTCCGGCAGCTCGAGGTCGTCGTACCCGACGGTGTCTACAAGGTGGCGATGAACAAGCGAACCGTCAAGTAAGCGCTGCCCATCCAGATCGGCTACTTCGTGTACCAGTACGCCAAACTACGTATGCTGGAGTTTTATTACAACGTCATCGCTACCTACGTGCCGTGTCCCCTGTACCAGTACTGCGCAATGGACACCGACTCAGCGTGTTTGGGCCTCGCGGGGTAGTGGCATCGACGAGCTCGTGGAGGAGTCTAGGCGCGAGCACTACTTCCGCCACCGAGGAGAATGGTTCCCGTCAGAGTGCTGCGACGATCACACGGAGGCCTACGTATAGTGCCGACTCGCCGGCCTACCGTGGTATGCGCCCGCCGAATGTTGCGCGAAGCGTCGGACGTACGATAAGAGAACGCCAGGCCTCTTCAAAGAGGAATGGTCCGGCCGCAGTATCGTCGCGCTCTACAGTAAGACCTACTACTGTTTCAGCGCCGCCGGCGGGGATAAGTACAGGAGGAAGGAGTTGAACAAGCGTCATAACGACATCGACAAGGACGTCTTTCTCGCCGTGCTGCGCGGACAGCGGAGCGGTAGGGGATGGAACCGCGGCTTCCAAGTGAAGGAATCGTCTGTGGTAACGTATATTCAAGAACGCGCGGCGTTGAGCTACTTCTACGCTAAACGTCGCGTGCTCGAATTCGGAGTCACTACGGCACCTATACTCGTATAAACACTACCTAACCTAAGGACTACACTACCCTACCTAACCTAAGGACTACCTTAGGGGGTGCCCGCCGCCCCTCCCCTTGGATGTATGGATGTGTGTATGTAGGTAGGGGTATGGATGTGTGTAGGTAGGTAGGGGTATGGATGTGTGTAGGTAGGTAGGGGTATGGATGTATGTAGGTAGGTAGGAAATAATAAAGAGTGAACTACAACAACGCAGCAGTTTTCATCGTCTTTTATTTGTCACTACTAAGCGAAGCGAAAGTGAAAAATTGAATGCGGTTTTAGCCAGTCGCATACGAGACAGTCGTTAGCCACCCTATCGGGGCCGAACAGGCTCTGGAAGCCCTTTAACAGTATACCGCAGCATTGTAAGAGCAGGTAGGCGACGCAATATTGTCCGCATACGTAAGTACATACCACATCCTATAGTATCAGTCAGGTACATACCGCATTCTGTTGACATTACTCAGGTACATATCACATTATATTGTTATCAGTCAGGCACATACTGCATTCTGTAGGCATCAGTCAGGTACATACCGCATTCTGTTTGCATCAGTCAGGAACATTCCGCATTCTATAGTCATCAGTCAGGCACATACTGCAATATATAGGCATCTGTGAGGTACATACCGCATTCAATTTGCATCAGTCAGGTACATACCACATTCTATAGTATCAGTCAGGTACATACCGCATTCTGTTGACATTACTCAGGTACATATCACATTCTATACGCAACAGTCAAGTACATAGCACATTCTATAGGCATCAATCAGGTACATAGCACATTCTATAGGCATCGGTCAGGTACATGCCACATTCTATAGGCATCAGTCAGATACATACCGTATTTTATAGGCATCAGTCATGTACATACCACATTCTATAGGCTTTAATCAGGTACATAGCGTGTTCTGTAGGCACCAGTCAGGTACATATCGCATTCTGTTTGCATCAGTCAGGTACATACTGCATTCTATTGACATAAATCGGGTTCATGCCACATTCTATAGTGTCAGTCAGGTACATAGCGCGTTCTATTGGCATTACTCAAGTACATATCACATTCTAAAGGCATCAGTCAGGTACATACCACATTCTATTGGCAACAGTCATGTACATGCCGTATTCTACAGGCATCAGTCAGATACATACCGTATTCCATAGGCATCAGTAATGTACATACTACATTCTATATGCATCAATCAGGTACATAGCATGTTCTGTTTGCATCAGTCAGATACATACCACATTCTGTTTGCATCAGTCGGGTACATATCGCATTCTATTGGCATCAGTCTGATACATACCACATTTTATAGTATCAGTCTGGTACATAGCATGTTCTATTGGCATCAATCAGGTACATACCACATTCCATAGGCATCAGTCAGGTACATGCTGCATTCTATAGGCATCAGTTAGGTACATATCGCATTCTATTGGCATCAGTCAGTTACATGCTGCATTCTATTGGCAACAGTCAGGTACATAGTCGGGTATTCTATTAGTGTTGGTGGTGTTGAATTTTGTTGTTTGTGTTTCAGTTCACCTACACACTTGTGTGGACTCGTGTTGGTGGTGTTGAATGTTGTTGGTGGTGTTTCAGTTCTCCTACACACTTGTGTGGACCCGTGTTGGTGGTGTTGAATGTTGTTTGTGTTTCAGTTCTACACACTTGTGTGGACCCGTGTTGGTGGTGTTGAATGTTGTTGTTTGTGTTTCAGTTCTCCTACACACTTGTGTGGACCCGTGTTGGTGGTGTTGAATGTTGTTGTTTGTGTTTCAGTTCTCCTACATACTTGTGTGGACCCGTGTTGGTGGTGTTGAATGTTAATGTTTGGGTTTCAGTTCACCTATACACTTGCATGGACACATGTTGGAGGTTCACTTCCTTACAATGCTCAAGACGACGGAGAAGGAACTCTGACGATCCGGAACATCCGACTGGAAGACGCGGGAGAATACAGTTGCACCGGATCCAATTTCTACAGCATCACCACCTATGCCGCCTGCCTCAAAGTGGGAGGTAAGGTCTTATCTTGAATACTGTGGTATGCCCAACACTGGGCAATATCCCCACAATGGGAGGGGTTTGCTGTTTGGCAAACAAGATAAAAGGTAAAATTTTATGAATTTAAAAAAAAAAATCGGGGGGTATTTAGAGGGAGGGGTGCCCGGAGCCACCCTTCAAGGATGGTTGTGAAGGCAGCTGGGGAGTCTGTGAGGGAGATTCTTGTGTGATTGATTTCCAGAGGCAGATGGCAAAGGGAAAGAAGGAGTGCAGATATTATGTGTCTGTTCTGAAGTGAAGGATGAGGAGTTTAGAAGACAGGTCTCATGTGAGTCGGATGGATGGAATGATGTTTTCCCTCTGGTTGATGTCAGCAAAACCACCCATGATTTTGTACATCATGGTGGCCTTGCTGATGATACGTTGAGATTTCAGAGGTTGAAAGGCACAACTGAACTCACAACTTTACTGTGACCTTGGACTGATTGAAAGACTGCGAGGTCTGCAATCTTACTCAGTTCATATGGCTGCAATCTACACTAGAAATAATACCTTTGTTGGGAAACATTGCGCACACATCGATGTATGCGTAGATTAACATTAATTATGTTTCTTGAAGTTATTATTGAAAAATTAACATATTATTGGTGAAGGAGGGTCAATATATATATATTCTGGTATCACTTTTGAAAATTGAAATAAAATTAAGTTATTCTTTAAACTTAACCTGTATAGGTGATTGAAATCTGACATATTTTTGAAAATAATTTGATAGTGCTATAGAGCAACCATGTCTGTTTTGTTACCCGGAATCATCCACTCAAACCAAAGAGTGGATATTATCAGCAGGAAGTGTGTTGAATTGCTCAACCATTGAGTGGATGGGGGGTCGTGGGGGTCGCATCAATCCAGACGCCATCATACAGCAAGGAGTTCGATGCTTCAATGCCGCAAGCACTGTGTACGAGGCCGAATATACGTGCACAGTGCGCAACAGGGCGGGACAGGCCAAGGTACACACTATTTTATATGTGAAAGGAGGTGAGGAATTGGCCAAAGTACACACTATCTTATATGTGAAAGGAGGTGAGGAATTATTGCCTGCTGGGTTGTGTAATTGGCTTAGCAACTTCAAAAGGCTCAAAGTGACAAAACTATTGCTACTGTTTGTGAAAACAAGATTATGTAGTGGTTGTAGTTTTGTTAAATTCCTGTTAACAGTTTGTTTGTAGAAAGCTGATGGTACCTTGTACTTGATAACATTTCATATTTTCAAGCCAGGTTGACTTGTATATTTGTTAAGAAATAGAAAAGCTTTTGACATCCAGGCAAAGACTGTAGATATTGATCTTTGTAGGGATTTGAGGTACATTTTCAGAATATGGAAATAAGCATATGTATTTGGCAAATAATCAGGTCAATCATGTTTAGAAAATTCATGGGATGATATTCTCTGTATTCTGCTTCTGTAGAAGAACCCCCGCCCCCGCATCCTCTACCCTCAGTGCCAGAGTACGAGGTCATCATCCACAACCCTGAGGTAGAGACGCACCAAGGGGGTGAAGCGACCTTGACCTGCCAGGCAAAGGAGGAACACAGAGTCAACATCGAGAGCATTGTGTGGAGCAAAATGCTCAGCAATCTACCCCCAGGTGAGTGGGGGGAGTAATGTTACAAATAATATTAACAATCTGCTGACTGTAAATGGCAGCAGTGTGAATATGTTTAAAAATAGTTTTCACAAGTGTCTTGGAATGGCAAGTTCCATTATGCAGAAAAATCCTCAATCCCTTGACTACTTTTGCTTAATAGTACCTAGGGATAGGAGACATTCACTGGAATAATTAATTCAGCAATATGTTGTGTTATCACCCCTAACTCAAATAGATACTGTTACAGCCATATTACTATAAACGACATGGGATTGTTCACAGACTAATGCAATTAGTGTAGATGTATTTCTACCTGTGACCCTGGATGTTGTAGGTGCCTACCAGAAGAACGGCATCTTTGTGATTCCCAACTGTCAGCAGACTGCCAACGGGCGCTACGTGTGCACCATCACCATGCATGGCTAGTGGCACAATCAGTCAGTCCTATGTAACCCTGACTATCACCCCTAACAGGCCACTAGTAAGTCACCCTTTAATTGGTCACCAGTAAATCACCCCACAACAGGCCACCAGTAAGTCACCCCACAACAGGCCACAGTAAGTCACCCCAAGTTACCTTGTTTTATTCAATCATCAACTTACACTGCCTTGTAGAAACATGTTTGTTTGGATTGCAACAAAAATGTTTATTATACACTAATAATCTAATTTAAATATGCGTAATATTGAACAAAACATCAACACAATGCACACATGCACACTCATGTCACTCTTGCATGCATGCACATACAAATTGATTGAAAGAGAAATTGGAAAATTTAGACCAAAATGCAGACTTCCAGTTTGTGCCATGTGTGACAGAGACTGTGTTTGTGCCAGGTGTGATAGAGACAGCTTATTACGCCAGCTTTGACAGAGACTGTTTTGTCAGGTGTGATAGAGACTGTTTGTTGTGTCAGGTGTTATAGAGTCTTTTGTGTCAGATGTGATAGAGACAGTTTGTTGTGTCATTTGTGATAGAGACTGTTTGTTGTGTCAGGTGTGATAGAGTCTGTTTGTTGTACCAGGTGTGACAAAGACTGTCTTTGTGCCACGTATGATAGATACTGTTGTGTCAGATGTGACAAAGACTGTCTTTGTGCCAGGTGTGATAGAGACTGTTGTGTCAGATGTGATAAAGACTATTTGTTGTGCCTGGTGTGATAGAGAATGTTGTGTCAGGTTTGACAGAGACTGTTGTGCCAAATGTGATAGAGACTGTTTGTTGTGCCAGGTGTGATAGCGACAGTTTGTTGTGCCAGATGTTATAGACTCTGTTGTGTCAGATGCGACAGAGACTGTGTTTGTGCCAGTTATGATAGAGACTATTGTGTCAGGTGTGACAGAAACAGTGTTTTTGCCAGGTATGATAGATACTGTTGTGTCAGGCATGACAGAGACTGTGTTTGTGCCAGGTATGATGGAGACTGTTGTGTCAGGTGTGACAGAAACAGTGTTTGTGCCAGGTATGATAGATACTGTTGTGTCAGGTGTAACAGAAACATAGTGTTTGCCAGGTATGATAGAGACTGTTGTGTCAGGCGTGACAGAGACTGTTTGTTGTGTCAGGTGTGATAGAGACTGTTTGTTGCGTCAGGTGTAATAGAGGCTATTTGTTGTGTCAGGTGTGATAGAGACTTTTTGTTGTGTCAGGTGTGATAGAGACTGTTTGTTGCGTCAGGTGTAATAGAGGCTATTTGTTGTGTCAGGTGTGATAGAGACTTTTTGTTGTGCCAGGTGTGATAGAGACTGTTGTGTCAGGTGTGATAGAGGCTGTTTGGTGTGCCAGGTGTGATAGAGGCTGTTGTGCCAGGTGTGATAGAGGTTGTGAGGTGTTAGGCTATTTGTTGTGTCAGGTGTGATAGAGACTTTTTGTTGTACCAGGTGTAGAGGTTGTTTGTTGTGCCAGGTGTTACAGAGGCTATTTGTTGTGTCAGGTGTGATAGAGACTTTTTGTTGTACCAGGTGTGATAGAGACTGTTGTGTCAGGTGTGATAGAGGCTGTTTGGTGTGTCAGGTGTGATAGAGGCTGTTGTGCCAGGTGTGATAGAGGTTGTTTGTTGTGCCAGGTGTTATAGAGACTGTTGTGTCAGATGTGACAGAGACTGTGTTTGTGCCAGGTATGATAGAGACTGTTGTGTCAGGTGTGACAGAAACAGTGTTTGTGCCAGGTGTGTGTCCAGCCATGACTATGGACAAGGAGAGACAGACAGTAAGTCAGGGAAGTATGGCCACCATCAAGTTACCTTGTTTTATTCAATCATCAACTTACACTGCCTTGTAGAAACATGTTTGTTTGGATTGCAACAAAAATGTTTATTATACACTAATAATCTAATTTAAATATGCGTAACATTGAACAAAACATCAACACAATGCACACATGCACACTCATGTCACTCTTGCATGCATGCACATACAAATTGATTGAAAGAGAAATTGGAAAATTTAGACCAAAATGCAGTGTATTATACACTTGTAACAGTAATATGTTATGAGAGAATGAGACAAACGCATGTATATGTCAAAATGGCTGTATTAGAAGACACGCGAGATCAGCAGTGATCTCACGAGACTAGTGAGAGGTAGGATGATCGAGACTAACGTCACATCTCCCTTCCAAGTTCAATGAGTGCTTGGAGACAACTCTCAACTATAGGTCCAGCCGTCGCGGTGGAATCACCACTCTCCCAGAACGTGTCACCACTCCAGTGGGAGCTGTGACCGCTGGAGGTGACACTGGTCTCGGCTCGCGCATACGAAGCGCAACCGGTGTCGTCGTCATATCGGTAGATGACGGGTCGGCGTCGTCTGCTCGCTCGTCAGCCGTCACGTTAGGAGTCGGCTGCAGATGTCGCCGATTTCTTCTTAGGCAGGACGTCGGCGTTCGCACTACATACGACCGAGGTGTGTGTGCCGGACCCACCACCGTGCCGTTGACGTTCGCGTCTTTGACCCAGACTGGGTCGCCGGCCCGAAGAGTAGAAAGTGGTCGCGCGCGATGATATCGGTCGTACGCGTCTTTCTTCTTCTGACGCATCAGCTCTCTTCGCTCTCTCTCTCCCCTCGGCTCATCCCAGCGGGGCAGAAGAGTCGCAGGCACCGTTGGCACTAACGTGCGCAGCTGTCGGCCCATGCTTAGTTCAGCAGGCGAATAGCCGCACTCTAGTGCTGTCGATCTGTACGCCAACAAGGCATCGTACGGGTCGACCGCCTTCTTTAGTAGATTCTTGACAGTCTGGACGGCGCGCTCAGACTTGCCGTTACTTTGAGGAAAGCGAGGGCTGCTCGTGATGTGTTCAAAGCCCTGCGCTCTCGCGAATTGCGCAAACTCAAATGATGAATACTGCGGCCCGTTGTCGGAGATCACGGTCTCCGGAATGCCATGCCGGGCGAAGATCGACTTCAGATGAAGAATAACTGATGACGAATCTGTTGTCTCCAGCCTGGCTACTTCGACGTAGCTGGAACAGTAGTCGACTACTAACAAGTAGGTCGACCGCCTGAAGAAGAACATGTCCGTCCCGACCTTCTGCCACGGCCGCAGATGACATTCCGACGCGATCATCGGTTCAGAGGGGTTTCGCCTCTCCCTTGCACACGTCGTGCAGTTCTTCACAACTTCCTCGAGTTGTCGACTCAGTCCAGGCCACCACACTGAGGCCTGTGCTCGCGCCCTACACTTGACTACTCCCTGGTGTCCCTCGTGTAGTCGATCTATCATCTCCAGTCTCATAGAGACCGGGATGACGAGACGTACTCCCTTGAGTAAGATGCCGTTGTGGACTGTAAGCTCTTGTTGACACTGCCAGTACGGTCTCAGAATCGACGGCAGAGAACAGTGGCTTGGCCAGCCCTCAGCACAGTAGCGCAGAACCTGGCTGCAGATCTCGTCACGCTGTTGCTGTTCCTTGATCTCCTGGAGACGTCTCTCCGTCGCCGGGATCTGTTCCACGACGAAATCTTCGTGAGCTGCCACTTCATCCGCGAACTGGAGTTCCGAGATGGTCAGCTCTCTCACGTGCGGGGCTCGCGACAGAGCATCGGCTGTAATCAGCTCCTTCCCCGGCACGTGCTCGATCGTGTACGTATAACGCATCAGGCGCATACGATAGCGTTGAATCCGTGGAGTCAGCTCATCCAAGTTCTTCTTCGAGCTTAAGAGTGTCACAAGCGGCTTGTGATCTGTCTCTACATGAAACTCCATACCGTACAGGTAATCGTGGAAGCGCTCCAGTGACCACGTTGTCGCAAGAGCTTCCTTGTCGATTTGAGAGTATCGTTGTTCAGTCGGCGTCATCGCCCGAGAAGCGTACGCCACTGGCCTGTTCGTACCATCGATCCTTTGTAGCAGGACAGCGCCAAGACCGAACGATGACGCATCTGCTGACACCGTCGTCGTCCTGTTCGGGTCATATAGCGCCAGCACTGGCGTCGCACTGAGTTCGGCCTTTACCGCGTCGAAAGCCGTCTGCTGACTCGGCCCCCAGAACCACTGCCTGTCCTTCTGTAGCAAATCACGCAACGGCTGCGTAACTGATGACAGCGTAGGCGAGAACTTTCCCAGCTGATTCGCCATGCCGAGGAAACGTCGTATGTGGCCTACATCTGTAGGCTGACCCATCTCTGTGATGGCCTTTACCTTGGCAGGATCGGCCTTGATGCCTTCAGCCGTCACGACGTGACCCAGGTAGGTGATGCTTGATTTGCTGAACTCGCATTTAGCAAAGTTCAAAGTCACTCCGTTGTCGGCCAGTCGCTTGAATACTGCCCGCACTCGTGTGTCGTGCTCCTCTGATGACGCGCCAAAGATGACGATATCATCCATCATACACAACACCCCGCTCAAGCCGTCAAGAACCGCACTCATGCGCTTCTGGAAGTGCTCAGGGGCTGACGTTATGCCGAACGGTAGCCTTCTGAAGCAATACCGCCCAAACGGCGTTATGAACGTCGTCAGCTCCTGACAGTTTGACGACAGGGGAATTTGCCAAAACCCCGAGTTGGCATCCAACTTTGTGAAAACTTTCGCCCTAGCCAGTCGGCCAAGCGTCTGGTCGACTGAGGGCAGATCATGCTTTTCACGTCTGACACTCTCGTTGAGATGTGTCAGGTCGACACAGATACGCACTTTGTGCGTCACGACTCCATCTGACGACGTAGTAGTTGCCTTCGGTTTGGCTACCACTACCATGCCGGCGCACCAGTCTGTGGGCGCCTCGACTCGCCTGATGACACCTGTGTCTTCCATTCTCTGCAGCTCCTGTCTAACCGTCTCGAGCAGAGGAATCGACACCCGTCGCGGCGTCGACAACGCAAATGGGACCGCCCCCTCGCGTAACTGGATGTTGTAGTCGCCATGCATGCGACCCAACCCTACAAACAATTTCGGGTTGTCTTGTCTTATAACGTCGGCCGCTTCGACCGAGTCGACCGCCACACGTCGTACGAGATCGAGCATCTGGCAGACACGTCGACTGAGAAGTGACCGTCGTTGGCCACTGATGACGTAAACGTCCTCATCGACTACTGAGCCGTCACGCGACAGCTTGCCGACGAACTTGCCCTGGGCTTTTAGAACCATGTCGTTCGCGCCCACCAGCGTCTTCGACGTCATCTCCAGAGACGGACTTCCTGCCCGTCTGTAGTCGGCAGCCGAAATCACAGTGACGTCTGCACCCGTGTCGAGCTTGAAGCACACGTCAACTCGTTGTTTCGTCTTCATCACCTCGAGGCTGATCGTTGATGACCACGGCTGATTACCTTTCGTCACCTCTCCAAGGAAGGAATACCCCTCCTCGTCGTCTCGGCTGACTGTATCGACGGCCTTTGATGACCTACATACAGTTGAAAAATGACCACTGCGGTGGCACCTGAAGCATGTGGCTTCTCTCGCCGGACAGACTGCTCTCTGATGAGACGACCGTCCACAGAACTCGCACTTGCGCGACGTCTTCGTGGTCGTGGCCTGCGTCTGACCTCCTTGAGGCATGTTGGTCTTCTGTCTCGTGCCGCCGCTAACTTTCTTCTTTGACTTGACGATGTCCACACTCGTCCTTGTTGAAGAGGAAGCAAAGTTGCGAAGCATCGCCTGCTCTCGCTTGGCCGCCTCATTCTGACGTGCCATGTCGATTGCTCGCTTCAGCGTAAGCTCAGCGCCTAGCTGAAGTTTCAGCGAGAGCGTCGTGTCTCTGATTCCCACGACAATCCTGTCTCTTATCATCTCGTCGTTCAATTGACCGTAATCGCAGAACTCGGCCAGGCAGAAGAGAGCCGTGATGAAGGCGTCCACCATCTCCCCCTCCTCCTGACATCTTCGGTTAAACTTAGCCCGCTCGAAAATCGTGTTCCGACGAACTATGAAGTGTGAATCAAACTTTGACTTCACCACCTCATACCGCTCCCTTTCTTCAGCTGTTAAGCCAAAGCCGGCCATAATATCATCGGCTTCATCGCCCATGGCGTAAACCACTGCGTTCACCTGCATGGTTTCACTCTTCTCATTCAGAGCAGAAGCCAGCCGAAACCGCTCAAAACGCCTGATCCACTTTGGCCACTCGTTGGGCTTTGTGAACACAAAGGGATCAGGCGGAGATACGTGGAATGACTGCGCCATCTCCAAAAGTTCAGTAGGCAAAGCGACAAGTCATTGGCAGTAGCACATGTGAAGTAGCGTAGCAGCACTAGCGAAGCGTTAGTAGCGAAGCGGTATTGTTCAATCAATCAAAGTTCAGCAAAGCAGTGACAGCGAAGCTTTTACAGCGAAGCAGCAGCAGCTTATCGTAACGTTCACTTACTCAGGCACGTACTGACGGTAAACTTCTGACATCATGTTGTGTTATACACTTGTAACAGTAATATGTTATGAGAGAATGAGACAAACGCATGTATATGTCAAAATGGCTGTATTAGAAGACACGCGAGATCAGCAGTGATCTCACGAGACTAGTGAGAGGTAGGATGATCGAGACTAACGTCACAACTTCCAGTTTGTGCCATGTGTGACAGAGACTGTGTTTGTGCCAGGTGTGATAGAGACAGCTTATTACGCCAGCTTTGACAGAGACTGTTTTGTCAGGTGTGATAGAGACTGTTTGTTGTGTCAGGTGTTATAGAGTCTTTTGTGTCAGATGTGATAGAGACAGTTTGTTGTGTCATTTGTGATAGAGACTGTTTGTTGTGTCAGGTGTGATAGAGTCTGTTTGTTGTACCAGGTGTGACAAAGACTGTCTTTGTGCCACGTATGATAGATACTGTTGTGTCAGATGTGACAAAGACTGTCTTTGTGCCAGGTGTGATAGAGACTGTTGTGTCAGATGTGATCAAGACTATTTGTTGTGCCTGGTGTGATAGAGAATGTTGTGTCAGGTTTGACAGAGACTGTTGTGCCAAATGTGACAGAGACTTTTTGTTGTGCCAGGTGTGATAGCGACAGTTTGTTGTGCCAGATGTTATAGACTCTGTTGTGTCAGATGCGACAGAGACTGTGTTTGTGCCAGTTATGATAGAGACTATTGTGTCAGGTGTGACAGAAACAGTGTTTTTGCCAGGTATGATAGATACTGTTGTGTCAGGCATGACAGATACTGTGTTTGTGCCAGGTATGATGGAGACTGTTGTGTCAGGTGTGACAGAAACAGTGTTTTTGCCAGGTATGATAGATACTGTTGTGTCAGGCATGACAGAGACTGTGTTTGTGCCAGGTATGATGGAGACTGTTGTGTCAGGTGTGACAGAAACAGTGTTTGTGCCAGGTATGATAGATACTGTTGTGTCAGGTGTAACAGAAACATAGTGTTTGCCAGGTATGATAGAGACTGTTGTGTCAGGCATGACAGAGACTGTTTGTTGTGTCAGGTGTGATAGAGACTGTTTATTGCGTCAGGTGTAATAGAGGCTATTTGTTGTGTCAGGTGTGATAGAGACTTTTTGTTGTGCCAGGTGTGATAGAGACTGTTGTGTCAGGTGTGATAGAGGTTGTTTGTTGTGTCAGGTGTAATAGAGACTGTTGTGTCAGGTGTGATAGAGACTATTTATTGTGCCAGGTGTGATAGAGAATGTTGTGTCAGGTGTGACAGAGACTTTTTGTTGTGCCAAGTGTGATAGATAGAGACTGTTTGTTGTGCCAGGTGTTATAGAGACTGTTGTGTCAGATGTGACAGAAACAGTGTTTTTGCCAGGTATGATAGATACTGTTGTGTCAGGTGTGACAGAAACAGTGTTTGTGCCAGGTATGATAGAGACTGTTGTGTCAGGCATGACAGAGACTGTGTTTGTGCCAGGTGTGTGTCCAGCCATGACTATGGACAAGGAGAGACAGACAGTAAGTCAGGGAAGTATGGCCACCATCTGGAGGGGAGCTTAATTGGGCCTAACCACCAGTTACAATAGGCATCTTTTATATATGTACCAGAATTCATTTAGGAAATTATATTGATTTAAAAATAAAAGTGTCATACAAGTAACTTGAAGTATGCTAATGAAATGTTATATTAATTCAATGTTCACATTGTTGGTTTCTAGGGTGTGATGAAATAGAGATGTTATTACTTATGTTTGTCAGTTATCTGTTCATTAATCATAATGCAGCAAGGTGCAGAAGTATAGACAATATATGCATGCGCATAGCTAATAAAATGGCATGAACACAGACACACAGGTTTGGGTAAAAGTAGATCATCATTTAACACAAAGGGCCCATGAGGTGGGCAGCCATAGCCTTATAAAAACAATCCCACATGTATTGAGGAAGTTGCTAGGCGATCGTCGACATCATTTTCAAAATTATTCAATTGCTGTGTTTCATTTTTTATCAGTGTCACGGCTTAAGTCATTTAAATGATTTAATTTAACAATATTCCACTTATTATTCAGATAAGTAAACAAACGTTTATTTATAGGCTTTGTTTGTTACATTGAAACTTGTTTCCATTATATCGCTTACTCGCAGTATGCGCAAGAGCTAAGTCTAAGACCGTTATTCAAAATTGTAACGTTTTTTTAGTCCTTTGGACCTTGTTCTCTAATTTTTGCATAGACCTATCTTAGGACACTGCCACTATGCACGAGAAATCTGTATTTGATTGAATAATACTAAGGGCTCCCTAGGGCCTCCAAGGGTCCCAAAACTGGTAAAATTGTTACATTTTGCCTATTTTTTCAAAAACTGTTCAGTAACTTTTTCTCAAATTGTGCATAGACATTTCATGTGGTAGTTCCACTACAAACAAGACAACTTCTAAGGGCACCAAAGGTCCCCTAAAATGCAAAATTTGCTAACTAAATTGTCTACTGCAATAGCAGCTCTATCAGGCTTACAGGCCTTTCCTCAACTAATCCCTTCTGCTACAACATCTGTCACACCACACTGTGGAGGAAGGGTCTTTGCCTGATGGAAACTGTGACTAATCTATAATTGGTCACTGGCAGAGGCTTGTGTCAACAGACAGAACCCACTAGACCCCTGGACAGTTGAGCCTACATTTTAAGGGGTCATCCTGAAACAACCAAATGTCAACCATTAGAAGAGTTGACATAGTTCCGCTATACACAAGAAATCTGTATTTGATTGAATCATTCTAGTATCATCAGCATATAGTAGAACATACATTTTCAAGAAAATGTCTACATCATCATCACTAAGATTGTTGTAAATTTCACCAGCTGCCATGTCAAGTCCCTTATAATTATGACTAACAGAGTCTTCAAAATCATTCAGGTCAATAGCAAATAACAAAGGAGACAAGTTTTCTTTTAATATGTTGTTGAATTCGCCTATTACATTCGCTTCTTTTAAGTATGTGGACAGTCTCGTGTTAATGGAGGCTGGAAACAACTTGTCTATGCAGCTTAATAGTGTAATGCCACGATAGTTGTCTGGGTCATCTATCACCCCTGCTTTTTGTATATAGGCTTAATGATCCCAATACACCAATCTGTTGGCACAATGCCAGATAATAGAACTAGGTTAAACATCTTAACAATAACTATAATTAGACTCGGTCTTGTTGTCAATGTCGACCCCGTGATGTGTACCCAGCGACAGCCCTCATGGTGGATCAAGGGATGCCTCAGAGAGACGTACTGCAGTGAAGGTAGAGATAGAGCAAGTGATCAGTGCCCACCTGCCTTCGTACTACTTCCCTGATGTCATTGCCTATGATGACACATGGTAGGATGTACATGGGTTTAGTCTAAGCTCTGTGGGTGGTCTCGTAAGTTCCTATAGTTCAAGAAACGTTATGTGTTTAGCATTGGTTCAAGCCACTGATATGTGGTGCAGGGGACTTGAGATTTTTCTGATCCAAAATGGCTGTTAGCGCCAAATTGCATTAAACTACGTTTCACTCACTAGGTGGTGTCATTGTGTCAATTAATATGCGACTACACCTAAGGGCTATGGTCAGTATGCAGTGTGCTGTGATTTAATGGTCAGTATGGTCAGTACATGGGGTGCTGTGATGTAGTGGTCAGTATGGTCAGTACGAGGGGTGCTGTGATGTAGTGGTCAGTATGGTCAGTACGTGGGGTGCTGTGATGTAGTGGTCAGTATGGTCAGTACGTGGGGTGCTGTGATGTAGTGGTCAGTATGGTCAGTACGTGGGGTGCTGTGATGTAGTGGTCAGTATGGTCAGTACGTGGGGTGCTGTGATGTAGTGGTCAGTATGGTCAGTACGTGGGGTGCTGTGATGTAGTGGTCAGTATGGTCAGTACGTGGGGTGCTGTGATGTAGTGGTCAGTATGGTCAGTACGTGGGGTGCTGTGATGTAGGGATCACAGCATCAAAGTCTCGGTTCAGACAATCCAGGTTTTAATTCTATTGTGGCTGTTTCAAAGCATGAATAATTTCTTTCACTCAGTGTTGCTCCAGTTCATTTAGGTGTATCTGAATACAGACAGTGGTGGACATTATATGAACCAATAGTCTTCATGATTATTTGTAGCATGCTGAATTCTTCCCTGTGAAATTGATATGGTCTTCGAATGAACAGGTTTACCTGGGGAAAAATGTAACATTAATCAGTTAAATATTTGTTGACATTATCTCTCAAGAAACTTGTTTTTTATTTGTATGTTTAAAAGATCAACTTTCTTGAGAGGTAAATATGTCAAATAATAATAAACATGAAACCAGATCATCAATCCATCCAAAAATAAAACAATTATATTCAATTAATATTCTATGGAGCTTAATAATAATTATTTATTACCAAAAGGCTATTCCACTTTGGCAGTTTTACTCAACACCACTGATGTTAAATGTCTTACTAAAGGTGTGCTGTTTGCAGGTAAAATTGACAAGGAACAGCTGATGTTTTTGGACGAGTTTAAACTTATGACCAGCGTCAACCACACCAGACTGACAGTAAGGCTGTCACATTTATTTGGAAGGCAAGTGTAAACTAATTTTATACCATAAATATTGTTATAACTTGAGTGGAGCCTCACTATTGAGGTTACCACATCTTGCAGGAGTTCATCTGTGATCTCTGGAAAAAAAAGAATGTTTTAATATTTCATAAATTCCCTGTTCATTAAACATACCAAACATTTGGTGATTGTTTGCAAGTTTACTCTTATTTTCTATGATTGTTCAAACATATGTAAATTCTCTGTTGATTAAACATTCCGAATATTTGATGATTGTTTGCAAGTTTACTCTTATTTTCTATGATTGTTCAAACATATAAATTCCCTGTTGATTAAACATACCGAACATTTGGTGATTGTTTGCAAGTTTACTCTTATTTTCTATGATTGTTCAAACATATAAATTCCCTGTTCATTAAACATACCGAACATTTGGTGATTGTTTGCAAGTTTACTCTTATTTTCTATGATTGTTCAAATATATAAATTCCCTGTTGATATAACATACCGAACATTTGGTGATTGTTTGCAAGTTTACTCTTATTTTCTATGATTGTTCAAACATATAAATTCCCTGTTCATTAAACATACCGAACATTTGGTGATTGTTTGCAAGTTTACTCTTATTTTCTATGATTGTTCAAACATATAAATTCCCTGTTCATTAAACATACCGAACATTTGGTGATTGTTTGCAAGTTTACTCTTATTTTCTATGATTGTTCAAACATATGTAAATTCTCTGTTGATTAAACATTCCGAATATTTGATGATTGTTTGCAAGTTTACTCTTATTTTCTATGATTGTTCAAACATATAAATTCCCTGTTGATTAAACATACCGAACATTTGGTGATTGTTTGCAAGTTTACTCTTATTTTCTATGATTGTTCAAACATATAAATTCCCTGTTGATTAAACATACCGAACATTTGGTGATTGTTTGCAAGTTTACTCTTATTTTCTATGATTGTTCAAACATATAAATTCCCTGTTGATTAAACATACCGAACATTTGGTGATTGTTTGCAAGTTTACTCTTATTTTCTATGATTGTTCAAACATATAAATTCCCTGTTGATTAACCATACCGAACATTTGGTGATTGTTTGCAAGTTTACTCTTATTTTCTATGATTGTTCAAACATATAAATTCCCTGTTGATTAAACATACCGAACATTTGGTGATTGTTTGCAAGTTTACTCTTATTTTCTATGATTGTTCAAACATATAAATTCCTGTTGATTAAACATACCGAACATTTGGTGATTGTTTGCAAGTTTACTCTTATTTTCTATGATTGTTCAAACATATAAATTCCCTGTTGATTAAACATACCGAACATTTGGTGATTGTTTGCAAGTTTACTCTTATTTTCTATGATTGTTCAAACATATAAATTCCCTGTTGATTAAACATACCGAACATTTGGTGATTGTTTGCAAGTTTACTCTTATTTTCTATGATTGTTCAAACATATAAATTCCCTGTTCATTAAACATACCGAACATTTGGTGATTGTTTGCAAGTTTACTCTTATTTTCTATGATTGTTCAAACATATAAATTCTCTGTTGATTAAACATACCGAACATTTGGTGATTGTTTGCAAGTTTACTCTTATTTTCTATGATTGTTCAAACATATAAATTCCCTGTTGATTAAACATACAAAACATTTGGTGATTGTTTGCAAGTTTACTCTTATTTTCTATGATTGTTTAAACATATAAATTCCCTGTTCATTAAACATACCGAACATTTGGTGATTGTTTGCAAGTTTACTCTTATTTTTTGTTCAAACGTATGTAAACCAGTGCCATCTGATCAGTGGAAGGTTTATGTAGCTTATAACAATTGCAGAAATCATCTGTAGTATTGGAAACAATTGTAATCTCCGTGAAACGTCCAATACTAATACTTCTTGAAATGTCACCTGCCTTTGTGTATGTAACACCATCTGAAAGATGGGCATTTTAACTCATCTGAATGTTACACCTGTGTCTTGCCTGTTTCATAGGACTGTCTACATCTGTCTGACAACAACCCCGCTGACGTGACTGCCAACTTCCTGGAGTCGGGGGGGGTAGTTCCCTCTCTGGCCTGGCGTTTGTCTCCAGAGTTGAATCTGTCTTCCCTGGTGTGACGCTGTCAGTGTTACTTGATGTAACACTGCACGAGACTCTGGCGGACATCTTGGTTTGTCTGGAGAGGACGCTCGCAATGCGGTGTTGCATAGACACATCTGTGGAGGACGCAGATGACAGGATGGGTGGTTGTGATGGCGATTATGAAGATTCCTGTCATTCACTGATGGAGATACATATCCGGACAGTATTCGGATCTGGAGGAGTCACCAGTAGACACAGGGAAACTCTCTGCTGTTCAACATGTGGATCATTCACACCCAGTATAGACCAGTGGTGTGAACTCCCAGCTGGGAAGGTGCACAACTCAGAAAGTATTCAGCAGACTGCAGGACAAAGTATCTTTACAGGAGAAACACCAGCAACCTGGAAGCAACACGTATGAACATAGCATCAGGAAACGTAAATTATCTGACACAAATTATCTAAGTGAAGAAGAACTATACAACAGCAACAGACACATGGACCAACGTCAGAAACAGGGACATATAGATCTTGACTGCACAATTTTAGTTAAGAACCAAGAAGATGTGATGAGAAACATAACTGTGTTTGTGTGTTCAGTTGAACGAGGAAACAGAACAAACACTGATCTCTCATCACATGCCAACTACATGCCAACAGTTCTAGCAGGGGGATATATCTCAGTAGACACACCCAGTGTAACAGAGGAACACGTTTCAGTACACACCTCCAGTGTACCAGAAAGTAAATACTACAAATGTATCAAAGGGAAACATTTCAGTAAACATCCTCAGTGTATCAGGGAAGCACATTTTAGTAGACACCTCCAGTGTACAAGAGGAGATGGTTGAAGCCACCAACGAAATGGCCACTAACAGAGGCATTGTGGGAAGACATCCCAGTGATCACCATCAGCACTCCAGCTGAATAAGTTTCTCACTTGAGTCGTCTAGTTGTCATGGAAACGTGGCAGCACGACTCGAGCAAATGTGTGGATGCGTCTCCACATGTAGCTGTGCGTAGGTGAGTGAGTGGGGGAACATGTTCTTTCTACCATTTATGGTTAACTTGTAAGATAGCTGTATTTATTGATAAAGATGTTATATGATGAGCATTTGAATTAATGTCACTGAAATGTACGAAAAAAAATACAGAATGAATAATTTAATACGTTAACATTTTAGTTGCCCATGAACTCCACAATGATACCCTTGAACCTAGTGCAGATGTCCTTGAACCCATCCATCCCATTCCTCTCAGTGTCTCAGTCCCTGTCATGGTCCCTCTTAAAATCTCCCTCTCCATTGTAATGGTGTCTATTACAAAGATGGTTCTTTGGCTTCATCGGGTCTCACTCCACAATTTCGTTGCCCTTGACCTCGGGTCAGGTCATGTGATCTGGAGAGTTCAACTTGGGGGTCGCATCGAAGGGTCGACTTGCTTAACAAAATGCGGTCGGCTTGTCATGGTTGGTGTGACTCTCTGTTCGACAGTCTGTTGGCGATGTTGTGCATGCTGAATGGGTTAACAGCAACATCCTTTGATGTTTGGTGTGCTGGATGGGTTAACAGCAACACCATTTGATGTTTGGTGCATTTGCGATGTTCCCACACTCAAGACAACTGATACAGTGAACTTCCTGCTAATAATAATCCTGCTGATTCTGGGTCATGGAACAGATGACCTCACTTTACATGGTTACCATGGTTATAAATATGCCAATGAGTTTAACTCTATAACTAACTATTATCGAGCTAAGAGATGTGTTTGTTAAATTACTCCTCCTAGACGTTTTGCAATTTGGGCGCTAAACTTTCGAGGGTTCATCTGTGACCCTACAAAATAGTAAGGGTATTATTTTGTTTTAATTCCCTTTGGTGTGCCTGTTTGTTAGTGGATATTTTATGATTGTTCACAATGCTACGTGTTTTTATGATTGTTAAAAATCACATAAAGTTCACCAAGCAGTTGGGGACATTTTTACATAACTTGCAACAATTATAGAAAACATGCACAGTGTTGCAAAAACTGTTTGTAACTTTCATAGACATCCATTACGAATACTTCAGGAAATCAGCCCCTGTGTCAGTTTGTATGTAGCGCCTCCTGGCATATAATGTCAAACTCTGTTTTTATCCTTATGTACTGCCATGTTAAGGTGTTACCCCTTCCAAAGTATCAGTTGTTTTGGTAGTTTAAAGAATTAATTATTTGTCTGAATACACTGTACACGACATGGTTGTCGCAAACTTCATCCTCTAACTCCCTGTGTCTGTGTTGTGTCTACCAGTCTCCTACGATGGACGGCTCTATGTCCTTGAAGCTCTCACTGGCGACATCTTCTGGCAGTTTCAAACTGGTGCAGAGGTCAAAGCGTTCACCATGTGTCGACCCAACCAATGGACACGTCTACTTTGGGACACATGATGATTGTCTCTACGCATTGGATGTTTTGGTAAGTGCACCTGATCCCTTTCTTGCAAAAGCAAAATAAAATATAAAAAACAAGACCTGTCTATTTAGGTACATTCTATGAAAATATATATGGGTCAAACTCCAGTAAAGGGACAAATTGATGTCGCCAATGGTACGAGTTCAATAGAAAGTTATCGTTTCAAAATATTTATTCTTAAATATTCAATGTGATGGGAAGTGCAAGGCAATTGTACAGAAGGGAAACTCCAAGAGAGATATAACATGTACGCAGAATTGCCTGACACCATTCGCGGATGACAACCACAGTCAACACTCGCTGTATGGTTGGCCACACCAGCAATGGCTTGAAGTTTTGTTAACTAACTCCTAAATATGGGAACTGATCACATATCCAATGGGGTATCAGTTCAGTTGGTATATTATATATGTAACTATGCACGTTCTGCAGGAAAGAGTCAACATTGGAGATTGCAACATTATAAATAATTATGTCCATGAATTACAGCAGACCGTTCCCCCCCCCTGCCCCACCAATAGAAGGGTTTTGCTTACAGACACAAGCAACAGACGAGCTATTCACGAAGAATCGGTCACACACCTGGGCAAACGATTCACGTTCATGCGCACATGCAGAGCCATTTGGTATTGAAGAGAACCAACCTCATTGTTCTTCCTGGTATTAATTAATGGATTATACGTGGATTTCCCGTCGTCGAGCACTACTCAATGGTACATAACCCGTTTCATACAGTTAAACATTTGAAAAAAGGCACGGCTATTGCGAAACTGTTCTGCAGTCAACAAGTGAATTGTACAGTTAGCACACCCTAAGGATGTGGACGGTTGTCTCCGAATTTCACAAATGTTATTGGGTAAGTCACTATTGTGAATTACTTCATGTTGTAAATCCGAGTTCATGACATGATGTCAATATTTGTGTGTGCGCACACATGCATGCTCACTTGCATGCTTGTATGCTTGAGTCTGTGTGTGTTTTCTGTGTGTGTCTGTGCGGGCATGCGCGGGCTTGCGCATGCCTGTGCGTACATGCGCGTGCCAGCGCATGCTTGCGGGTGCTGGCGCATACCTGCGCGTGCCTGAGACCAACTTGCAGCAAACCAAAATGGTACCGAAGACATCGACCGGAGAACATATTTCATTTTAACAGCCGATGATGTAAAATGTCACGGAAAGAAATTGGATGCTGTATTTGTCTAAACTTGAATAACTAATTCTATGCGATGCATCTCTGGCAATTAGTACCCCTGGTGAATGGTGAACAGTACCATTGCCATTAATTGTGTTTGAGTTGACAAAAACCCTTTGACATTTACTGTTGACAATCCTAATAGAATGTGTTTCAGGGTGGTGCGCACATTTTGTTGTTGTCATGTTTGTTCTATTAACAATGAAGCTGGCTTTTTGTGCTCCGTGAGTAGAGTAGTGTGAGGCATTTGACTTCCATGCACGATTTCGTGATGGAATTTTGATTCGTGTTCTGTTCCTGTAGTTGTTGAAGTAACTTTTATTCCAGCTGATGCAAAATGGGTGCTTAGCAGAAAGATGACGTTTTTATCTTTTTGGGATCTAAAATTTGCTTGATAATTTTATCCGTACAAATGTGAAACTCCTTTTCTAATCCCTCTCTCTCATGTGCACGTACATGCGCGCGTGCACCTACACACGATGGGCTAAATTAATTGTTGAAGGACATAATTATACATGTATGTATATTACTTACATAATTATAAACCGATTGCTAGATATCAGGTTACTGTTGTTTTCGGAATAGATCTAAGCACTTCTGGATTCAATAATATGAACCTAGAAGTAGAAGCCACAAATGAATCATGAATCTGGAATTATTGAGTCGTGCAGCGATGTTAATTAAACTTAGGGACTGGTTAGGGTTACAATTTATGTTGGTGAACATGTGGTTAAACTGAACATTTAGCAAAGCTGGGAAGTTATTTCCATTGTCAATTAAGATGATGGACTCAATTCGGAACATGCATATTTCTTTTCCATTGACGTATTTTGTCACCAATAAAAGTGCAGGTTTTGAGAACGTTATGAATAATTCGCTTTTTGACAAAAATGGCACTTTTGGACACATCCAATATGTTGTTCATTTGATAACTGAAAGGAAATTTGTATGGACACCTGTGTTATTTTGATAGTCAAAGTGCCATGTTTGGGTCTTTGCTCCAATACTATGTCATTTTATAGCACCGTTTCCCCTTTAGAAAACAAAATCTAGCCTAATGGGGCTTGCATTTGTGTGGATAAAATGTACTTGTTTAGTGATGCAGTGATTCTAATTGAACTGAGATGGGATCACTTTGTTCAGTTTAACATTGTGTTAAGCTGAGGAAGTAATTGATGTATTCAATTCACGCGACAGATTCATCTATGAGCATACATTTCCCCTTTCCTGTTTTCCCGACAGGTAGTTTATCACAATTAAAGTGCAAGTTTGGAATAATGCTCTTTTATAAAGAAATAGCTATTTTTAAAAACAAAATGCTGTTTTGGGACATAGCCTCCGGTATATTGTCTTTTTACAAGTGAGACAGAAAATTATAATGTTTAGCAACTTTTCTTGGTAACCGTGGAAGTGTCATGTTAGGGACCCTGCCCCCATTAGTCTGTCCTTTTATAGCATAGTTTTTGCTATTGACAATATAATGTAACTCTTGGACTTGCCATTTTATGAAATAAATTGCCCATTTGTCTATACAAAATATCCTTTGTTACCAAAGAACTTGCGGCATTGTAGAATAATTGGCAATTATTATAACGATTTTGTTCCCCAGGCCTTGTTATGAGACCGTGTTTAAGAGTTTGCCCTTTTATGTACAATTTGGTCCTGTTTGAAGCGGAAAGTGCCCGTTTATGGAGAATGTTGTCCTGTTTGGAATGGAAATTATAGTCCCACATAATTGCTCTAATATAGTTGTCGTTTTTATTTTAGAAACAAAATTGCAGTTTACTCTTTCCTCTGACAGTTTAACAAAAACTGCAGTTTGTGAGACATGGCCACAAGTATTTGCCTTTTTATAGAACAATTGGCCTATTTCCGGACGGACATAGATAACAACTACTTGCCTTTTATGGTAGCAAAAATCAGGATATTCCTCTCAATAAATTGCCATTTTAAAGTATGTTTGTTTTACAATTGAAAGGGCATTTTAAGGACTTGCCCTTTATGATTAAATTTGCACATTGTAAGATTTAAAAATACCCTCACAAAATCTATAATATGTATATTACAATGGGCTGGTGACCTGTTAAAAAAAAAAATACAGATTGGGGGTGGGCGGCAAAGTCACGGCTTTGTACAATATATATTAAAAACATCCTATATGTAAACAGTCATTCGTATAGTACTTCACGTTTAATGGTGGGGGTTCTCCGGATCAGCATAAAGACGAGTATTAGGAGGGTCTCTGGACAAGTGTTACGAAACATTTAAAAACGAAACCATGTTAGCTAGTTTAGCCATACATTTCACACAGACAGCAATAATCACTGCGTCATTTGCAGCCTGGCGTTTGCGTCCTTTAGTGTTTGAGCGCATCAATGCAAAAACGGCTTCCAATATCTTCTACATGTAATAGTTTTGACGTGCTGTCTTTTAGGGGGTAAGCAGGTCAGTGTTATGAAGCATTACAAACGGATGGGGGTTTCAAAATCAAAATGTAACGTAACATACTATAAGGGTGGAGCCAACCACTGTGTTATATTAATAATGTAATTTTGTTAGGGAAAGCATTTACACACACGAAAATACATATGTCACATGGGATTAATTATTAACGGAACTAAAATACAGCCACTCATGATTAGCACGTGAGTGTTGACATTATATTCAAGAAATATATGGCTTTTCCGCGATTGAAATTGTCATGCGCCAAAAAAATGTCATATTGCTCTACGCCAACAAGCGCTCAGTTTTATGCTTCTGTTAGGTGAGGGCAGCATTTGACAGGAGGGATAAAGCCAATTCTCCTGCAATTACACATCAACGACTTTTCGCACGCAGAGTTGTCATGGTTCGTTGCACCAGATCAGCACGCTGTTTCAATTACCGGTGAACATTCTAAGCATCGCGTGAATGCATCCAACAATGCTGGTGTGATCGCATGCCAACACGGAATTATCCAATTTAGCTTCTATTACGTAAAAAACCCTGCCGAGCGGGCACTTCTGGCAATGCACCTGGCAATTTGTAAAAGCATGACAGTTGTAAGGTGACCAACCGCCAGTACTAATGAGGAAGGAGAGCAGTTGTCACGTTTGTGCAAAGCAACAACGTCCTTCAGGTGTAGCACTAGCCGTACGTGGGTCCTTACGACGTAATCATTTAGAATTCGTTTTAATACCATACTATACTACATATAAATATGTAAGATTAATTAAAGTCGAAGGTCACACCACAATTTTGCCTGTCTGTTTCTGCCAGGGTATAAAAGCAGATAAATTGTCTATACTAGTTGTGACTTGACGTGTGCCAACATTAATAGGATTATATATTACGTGGTATGGATGACCACAACGGTTTGGAACGTCGGGGCTTAGGGGTCGATATAATTCTCCTTTGAGGCGTCACTACCAACCCGTAGTTGGTCAGCTGTGAGGGATCAGGCTGTGACAAATCTTCAAAAGACACTGAGGCGATGTCCCGAGCTTATAATTAGTACAGTTATTTCTATACTATAAGCAGAATGGCTCCAGTGTCTCCCACTTCCTGATCTCTATTTTGTCTTGCTTGGTGCCATTTATGTTTTGTCTGATTATTATTATGAATGCTGCAATTAATATGTTAATACACAACAAAACTTCAGTAACTTTGAAAGCGGGATTAACATAATTAATCTATGTGACAGTTGTGGACTTGCTACACATCATATATATTAACTAAATTATAACTTATCCTGTGACTACTTCGTCCCTATGTTCTTGTTGGACAACCATTTTGACTGAGCGTGATTCCACGAAAGAAATGTTCAAACAACAATTGACAGCCTAGAAAAGTCGGTTTATATGTTTGTTCATATTGTGTCTATGCATTATATATTACAATTTTGATTTTGTTTCTACTTGGTACGGACATCATGTGCCTAACTATATTTTGTATGTCAACCATGCCATACTATAGAGTCCACATTGTATTACAATAATTATATGTATATATTTTCTCAGGAATTACACCAATTACACATGCTATTGCATCATATATTATTGCAGCAGTATGGTTACATTGAAAGAAACGTGTTGTTTATGATGATTCATAAAATTTTTATTGGACAAACGCAACAAAAATAATCCACACAGCACTAAATACAAACATCTACTATGCAATTTCCTTGAGTAATAAGCTGGTATTTGACTCATATTGCTATTTGACCAATTGTAACCTGTTTGTCCTCGAAAAACGCTAATATAACGGTAACATATTTCATGACGGACATCATGTAGAACACACAAATAAATTTACACAATATGTTCTGATACTGGGATGCCCAGAAAGATGTTACAATAATTATGCATCTGGCTAATCGTTTCTGCACTGAGAAGAGAAGACAGAATAGATGATCAAAACGTTTACAGCAACAACATTGGGACAAAGAATATGAACGAATTAGCTGACGAACATAATTGGTTAAGCCATTTCCACGGTATTTCATCCTAATAAGCAGTCAGTGTCACGTACAAATTGAATTGATGTGTATTCGTTGATCAGCTGTACTATATTAATATAAAAGGTAACATTTGGATATGTCACACTTTTGTTTGCGACCGAAATATCGGATACATCTTTTCCGCACCGACACGTTTCCCCAAGTATCATTTATCTTCATGCAGTGTCGCCATATAGACTCCAATTCCACAATAGATCACTACTTCTTGTTGCTGGAATACCGAATCTCTATCTCGATGGTATTCATTGATATATGCATTTTTTCCGGTAATTTGTGTTATCTTGCAGTCCAGTACGGATAACAAACACATCAAACATGAAGTAGTATTCTTAAAATCATAGTAATTGGTTGACATGAGTTTATCTACACAATAATATTGCTAATCATACCATAGGGAAAGGAAAACATGTTGTTTCACATTTCCTATATGTAGGCAGCAATTGGGCTGAACTGATCATGTCGATACTTTATGATGCTGGAAAACTTGTGCAATGATAATATACACTCACTAAATATGAAGACTTGTGTAAATATGCACATGGAAGTGATCACAATAGCTTTCGTGATGGACATGCCGGTTAATTGTGCATGTGACAGACATAATGCAATGCTTGCATATACAGTACAACTAAACACAAACTCATGGAATCAACATCAAACCACATTGCATGTGAGACATTAGGGATACACTAATATATACAGGTAGTAAAGTTAATTGTGAGTTTAGTATGGCTAAGCTGAGGGAAATCTGAACATGATGTTAACCAATTAGTTGTTTGCAGTGTGTCAGTGAGTGAGATTATGCGACATTTTAAGAGTGTATTAAGTGACTGCTAATAGTACGGTATGTTACCTTGCCGGTTATCTAAAAACCGCATTATGGACATCATGCAAAATGTGCTATTTTTTTCAGGCTGTAATTTTTTTTTTTTTTTCAAACTATGGTTTTTGACACCTATTTATCTCATCTTTGAACCAGAAAGACAAATGGCGGTGAGGATCTCAATTCAAACGACTTCAAGTGACATTATACCAAACGTGAAAACACACAAAAGACAAGTGACACTTGGGTGGGCGCTCCAGTTTGACCAATCATATCTTTGGAACCAGCTGATGTAGAATAGAATAATATTGAAAATATGTCTGTGTTTCTGAGGATATTTGTAGTACAGTTAGACTGAAATTAGAAATATATAATAATATGTCTTAAAGTAATGACCATGAGACAAGAGGAAGGTGGTGAATTTGAAATGGGAAAATTTTCGGTGGCCTGACTCAAATACTTTGTGTGAGTTATTTGTCTAACCATGTTGTTCAGTTGTGCAGTTTATGGAAAAGATGTCCCAGTGTCGTGTGTGGCAGGTTCAAATCCTTCCTGTGTTCAGTATCCAAACAACAGGTTGTGCACATACACTGATTCCATTCAACAACTTCAGCCGCATTTTATAACATCACCGAATTGCATGGGTATTTTATTTCCACCTATACAGAAACTGTTGACGAAATTAGCATGACACTTTTAAACAATTATATATAAAAAATATTCCTATGGTCTTGCATAACCCAGTTCACAAGAGATAAAGTGATATACATACGTATTTACGATATGCTGTTCTTTTCTACACGGTCTTTCAACAACCTGTGAAAACCTGTACTGTATTGAGTAGTGAACCACTCTCATCCAGAGGGCGCCACGGTGTGTTCATTCAGGAACCAGTGGGTCCAATGATACAGTGTATACACTGCCTACACTGTCTGCTCGGCGTCTCTCACACGCCTGACTGGGAAGCAACTCCGGCCGCTTGGAGCAAGATCCAGTGGGTTAGAGATAGAGACCACCACCCCTAGCACAGACACCAGATAGAAAGGACCAGTGGCTTTTAGTGTCTCTTCCGAAAGACATACAGGCAATGTGAGATGAACCCCGCTCCCCACTGTGAACACATTTCAAAAGATCAAAAAATGTAAGGGAAAGTTGGCCCCACGATAATAGGGAAGCTTTGAGCCACTCCTGTAACGTTGTTAATACTCAACCGATGTTTATTTTGTTGAGTTCTCTAGAAGCAGGCTTTGATACTTACAACTCCACGGCCATTTGTTTCATTACGGACAACTGACGGTGCGCAAAATTACAATTGCACGCCTTTTAACCGATAACATATTTACTAGAGCTATATATATACACTGTGTATATATATTTCGTTTTTAGTTGTTTTCTTTATATAACTACCGTAAGTAATGCAATGTTGTTGGCAAGGCAATGACGTATTAACAGCAAGGGATTTGTGTTCTGTCAATACCTGAAATATATATTGGCAGGTATTATTCGATCTAATTTTCGATAACACTCGTTTAGCATGTATTAGTTAAACTGTTCCTGTAAACACAGAACGCGCCAACATCTTGTATGAATATATAAATGACAATAAACATGTGGTCTGTGGAGTACCTTACACTATCGAGAACAACGATGCTGTTATTCTCATCAGTATCAGTACTGTTGGCATCGGCGCGAGGGTTTCCATCAGGGCAGCAGTCTACTTTTCATATATTACAAGCATATAAGCCTAGCCCCCTCAGTGGGCAACAAATCAATATAATCGGTTATTACCAGTGTTCGAAATATACGCCAGCCGGTCGTCACTGACTACCTACTTTGCCGTCGGGTCAGTAACTTGAGTTACTGGTCCGTGTGACTGCCTACTTTTCCGGGGACAATACACCGTTTTACAGCAGTATACATCAGCTTGTCGTCAAAACTAGCCACCAGAAGTCGCTGTTTGCAACAAAAAACTGTTAATAAAAATGCGTTTTTACGCTCAGTATAGCCCAATTTCCTTTGTCGTTGGACGGACGCTCACGAAACGCGCACGTTATAGTAATTTTTATAGTTGAATAAGCTCCTGAAACGAACGTACGGTAACTTACTCACTATCCAAATAGACTATGCACTTCGTATTTATTGGAAAACGCCGACAATGCCAAAATCTGCCGGGGAAACTGTTATAAAAATGCGGAAAACTCTGACAAGCGTCATCGACATTTCCGTGAGACCTGGCTGCAGAATCCACGAATGGAACACTCCACATAAGAAGTCACGAAGACCACACATGACCAGGACCCAGAAGAAGGTGGCTCCATGGGCGCGGTAACAGGGGGCAGGGGGAATTTATCCAGGGGGGCAGACATATGGTTCTGCCCACCATGGAATTTATGCGTGAATTTTTTTTTTGTGGCGAGCGTCAATGGCGGGTGGAAATGTATTAATAATTATGTATTTTTGTCGACTGTGAAAGGTGTGTGCAAATGGAGGGTAGATATATGGTTTTATGCCCCCCCCTCCCAATAATAGGCGGCGCGGCGGCGAAATATTGTCCAAAGCACTCCCTTCGGATGTCAGCATTTCAGCCGAGACAGCAGAGAGAAGCCGGAGAAGGCAAATTGACAGAAGCTGCGCGACGGAAATTGTTTTAACAGCACTGTCCCCCCCGTATTCGGCCGAGACAGCGGAGAAGCTGAAGTTACAGCGGCGCGGCGACGAATTTTTTTAAGTGGTGCTGAAACTCTGGTAGCCCCCTATATGAATTTCGTTCCCGCGCCACTGTATGGCTCTTTGGGTTCTGGTGGAAACACTTGGTGAAAACCAAGGAGAAGAAGACGTGGACCAGTTGGAAGCCACTCCTGCTGGCCCAAGTGATGGAGTTAAAACATCCGATCGTGCTGCTGACAGCGACGGTGACATGTATGACATCAGTTATGGCCCACTCTTGCAGTGGAATTGAGGAACATTTTCCAAATCTCTGTTGTTCATAATTATTTTAGCGAATGTATAGAAATAAGGTTAATTATCAGTATGGTAATATATCAAATCAGTTTATAGGCGTATAAAGCTGCAGCATAACCCCTATCTGACATATGTATTGAATTATTATCACTAGACCATGAGCGAAACCCAGACCGGGAAGGCATGGTATTTGGTGTAAAAACCTGGTTCTCAACATTGGGGACTGTGCATCCTTCGTGACTCAGAGATCACGTTAATGTCGGTCTCGTCTCAATTTGGGTCGTAAAATAACCACTGAGGGCGACAAGCACCCTGGCAGTGACCAGCTTCAGTGCAAGCATATTTAGGTCGGTTTGGCAATAATGTTCTGAAAACCGCTTACTAATTGAATGAGACCTCATAAGACCATTACATTGTAACCACAATAATGCAGACTAGTCAGTTAATAGAAAGTTGCCGAGCGACGGAAATAACTAAAACTGTGTACTTTTTATTTAAGGCCTATAATTGTTTAGTAGGCCGGTTGCGCTCGCGCATTGTGCCAATGCTAAAATGCGGACCAGTAGCTTTCCAGCCTGACCAGTAACTCTTTCAAGTTTCTGGTCCGGATGACAAGCACCTTTCTGAGGTAAACGTCGAACACTGGTCATTACCATCACAGCATGTTGATCATCTACTTGTTTACATTGGAGCAATGTGTGAGGTGATCATCATTGAATTCTCTCAGGCATGAAAAAAATCCTCTAGGAAAGCAGAAACTATTGCAAACATGTACATAAATCACTGTAAATAACTATCGTTTTTTAATAAGTGACCAATTGAAATGGTAGATTATAGAGGCCAACGATCTAAAGACGCGAGTGGACATAGAACGTTGCGAGTTAGGAGATGAACTTAAATGATGCCAAGTTAACGTATTTATAATATCGTATTATATAAATACCCGTCTTTACCACGGGTTAAATTTATGTTATTGTACTATCACTAAATTCCACTGACCGATTAATTTCACGTAAGTGACTAATAGAAAATGTATGGATAGCATACCACTTTCACCAGTATTATTGTTGATTGTTCGCGGTGTCAACGGGGGGAGAGTGTTTGATATTGTTTTGAATCAACAATAAATTGCAGCTCACGCGTTTCTATTCGGATGACGAGAGCAGATGCTGTTTTGCAGGTTTGCTGAGAGCCTATGTACCTGCACTACCCTTGATTTTCACCAAAACAAAAAAAACAAAAAAACAAATATGTCCACTCAATTATAAATACATGAATCTAGCTAATAAGCTTAATTGAGGAAACTTTACGTATTCTCTCCAATATAACGTGATTATAATCTGAATTACCATATAAATATCCTTTTGTGATGAGCATTGACCGTATACGTAACGTAACACAAATTCATTTTATCAATTGCGCATAATAATTGTAATGAACCCTTCCGTGTAAGGCCAACACATGAACAAACGTGAATCTCTAGAGCCCGAGAAGGTAAGTTCTTATATATCGCAATACCCAGTCCTTTGAACTGCTCAAAGTGAGTTATCTTTTACTCTCTCACAGTCTTGTTTAATCGAACACCATCGAGTCTTCTCTGGAAACAT
>JAHLWY010000293.1:0-49318 GCA_020002185.1 Paraescarpia echinospica | reverse complement strand
GGTTGAGTATCGATGAATTAATCCTCCTATTTTAATATTTCGCGTACGTGACTGTACACCTAACAGTAACTGCAACCTAGACGCTTTCTGACGGTTAGTTTTCATCTAGAGGGGGTAAACAACAATTAAAAACGTTGCTACTTGTTGTGTATCGATTAACTGAATATAATATTATAATATTTCGGGTGTGTGACTGTACACCTTTACATTAACAGCAATCTAGACGCTTTCTGACGGTTAATTTTCATCTAGAGGGGGTAAATAACAATTAAAAACGTTGCTAAAGGTTTAATATCGATCAATTGAAACAAGTAGTATAATATTTCGTGTGTATGAAGGAATAGCTTACAATAACTGCGATATAGATGTTTTCTAACGGTTAGTTTTGTTTGATAGGGGGTAATTAACAGTTCAAAACGTTGCGAAATGCTACCTACCAATCAATTGAAAGTGATACCATAATATTTCGTGTGTATGACTGTACAAGATACATCACCAGCAATCTAGACATTTTCTGATGGTTAGTTTTCATCTTGTGGGGGTAAACAACAATTAAAAACGTTTCTAAATGTTGAGTATCGATGAATTAATCCTCCTATTTTAATATTTCGCGTACGTGACTGTACACCTAACAGTAACAGCAACCTAGACGCTTTCTGACGGTTAGTTTTCATCTTGAGGGGGTAAACAACAATTAAAAACGTTGCTACTTGTTGTGTATCGATTAACTGAATATCATATTATAATATTTCGGGTGTGTTACTGTACACCTTTACATTAACAGCAATCTAGACGCTTTCTGACGGTTAGTTTTCATCTAGAGGGGGTAAATAACAATTAAAAACGTTGCTAAAGGTTTAATATCAACCAATTGAAACAAATAGTATAATATTTCGCGTGTTTGAAGGAATAGCCTTTCAGTAACAGCAAAATAGACGATTTCTGACGGTTAGTTTTCCTTGATAGGGGGTAATGAACAATTAGAAACGTGGCTAAAAGTTGACTATCGATCAATTGAAAGTCATAGCCTAATATTTCGCGTTCGTAAATGAACAGCTTACAATAACAGCAATGTAGACGTTTTCTGACGGTTAGTTTTCTTATATAGGTGGTAATTAACAGTTCAAAACGTCGTCAAAAGATAACTACCTAATAATTAAAAGTGATCCCATAATATTTCATGTGACTGACTGCACAAGATACATCAACAGCAATCTAGACATTTTCTGACGGTTAGTTTTCATCTAGAGGGGGTAAACAACAAATAAAAACGTTGCTAAAAGTTGAATATCGATCAATTGAAACTCATATTATAATATGTCGCGTGTACGACGGTACATCTTACAGTAACAGCAATCAAGAAGCTGTCTGACGGTTAGTATTCATCTAGAGGGTGTACGTAACGATTAAAAACGTTGCTAAAGATTTAATATCGATCAATTGAAACAAATAGTATAATATTTCGTGTGTATGAAGGAATAGCTTACAATAACTGCAATATAGACGTTTTCTAACGGTTAGTTTTGTTTGAAAGCGGGTAATTAACAGTTCAAAACGTTGCGAAATGCTACCTACCGATCAATTGAAAGTGATACCATAATATTTCGATTAAAATACAATTAAAAACGTTTCTAAAGGTTGAGTATCAATGAAATAATCCTCCTATTTTAATATTTCGCGTGTGTGACTGTACACCTAACAGTAACTGCAACCTAGACGCTTTCTGACGGTTAGTTTTCATCTAGAGGGGGTAAACAACAATTAAAAACGTTGCTACTTGTTGTGTATCGATTAACTGAATCTCATATTATAATATTTCGGGTGTGTGACTGTACACCTTTACATTAACAGCAATCTAGACGCTTTCTGACGGTTAGTTTTCATCTAGAGGTGGTAAATAACAATTAAAAACATTGCTAAAGGTTTAATATCAATCAATTGAAACAAGTAGTATAATATTTCGCGTGTTTGAAGGAATAGCCTTTCAGTAACAGCAAAATAGACGATTTCTGACGGTTAGTTTTCCTTGATAGGGGGTAATGAACAATTAGAAACGTGGTTAAAAGTTGACTATCGATCAATTGAAAGTCATAGTCTAATATTTCGCGTTCGTAAATGAACAGCTTACAATAACAGCAATGTAGACGTTTTCTGACGGTTAGTTTTCTTATATAGGTGGTAATTAACAGTTCAAAACGTCGTCAAAAGATAAATACCTAATAATTGAAAGTGATCCCATAATATTTCATGTGAGTGACTGCACAAGATACATCAACAGCAATCTATACATTTTCTGACGGTTAGTTTTCATCTAGAGGGGGTAAACAACAAATAAAAACGTTGCTAAAAGTTGAATATCGATCAATTGAAACTCATACTATAATATTTCGCGTGTACAACGGTACACCTTACAGTAACAGCAATCAAGACGATTTCTGGCGGTTAGTATTCATCAGAGGGGGTAGATAACGATTAAAAACGTTGCTAAAGATTTAATATCGATCAATTGAAACAAGTAGTATAATATTTCGTGTGTATGAAGGAATAGCTTACAATAACTGCAATATAGATGTTTTGTAACGGTTAGTTTTTATTTGATAGGGGGTAATTAACAGTTCAAAACGTTGCGAAATGCTACCTACCAATCAATTGAAAGTGATACCATAATATTTCGTGTGTATGACTGTACAAGATACATTAACAGCAATCTAGACATTTTCTGACTGTTAGTTTTCATCTTGTGGGGGTAAACAACAATTAAAAACGTTTCTAAAGGTTGATTATCAATGAATTAATCCTCCTATTTTAATATTTCGCGTGTGTGACTGTACACCTAACAGTAACTGCAACCTAGACGCTTTCTGACGGTTAGTTTTCATCTAGAGGGGGAAAATAACAATTAAAAACATTGCTAAAGGTTTAATATCAATCAATTGAAACAAATAGTATAATATTTCGCGTGTTTGAAGGAATAGCCTTTCAGTAACAGCAAAATAGACGATTTCTGACCGTTAGTTTTCCTTGATAGGGGGTAATGAACAATTAGAAACGTGGTTAAAAGTTGACTATCGATCAATTGAACGTCATAGTCTCATATTTCGCGTTCGTAAATGAACAGCTTACAATAACAGCAATGTAGACGTTTTCTGACGGATAGTTTTCTTATATAGGTGGTAATTAACACTTCAAAACGTCGTCAAAAGATAAATACCTAATAATTGAAAGTGATCCCATAATATTTCATGTGAGTGACTGCACAAGATAACATCAACAGCAATCTATACATTTTCTGACGGTTAGTTTTCATCTAGAGGGGGTAAACAACAAATAAAAACGTTGCTAAAAGTTGAATATCGATCAATTGAAACTCATATTATAATATTTCGCGTGTACGACGGTACACCTTACAGTATCAGCAATCAAGACGATTTCTGGCGGTTAGTATTCATCTAGAGGGGGAAGATAACGATTAAAAACGTTGCTAAAGATTTAATATCGATCAATTGAAACAAGTAGTATAATATTTCGTGTGTATGAAGGAATAGCTTACAATAACTGCAATATAGACGTTTTCTAACGGTTAGTTTTGTTTGAAAGCGGGTAATTAACAGTTCAAAACGTTGCGAAATGTTACCTACCGATCAATTGAAAGTGATACCATAATATTTCGTGTGTATGACTGTACAAGATACATCACCAGCAATCTAGACATTTTCTGATGGTTAGTTTTCATCTTGTGGGGGTAAACAACAATGAAAAACGTTTCTAAAGGTTGAGTATCGATGAATTAATCCTCCTATTTTAATATTTCGCGTACGTGACTGTACACCTAACAGTAACAGCAACCTAGACGCTTTCTGACGGTTAGTTTTCATCTAGAGGGGGTAAACAACAATTACAAACGTTGCTACTTGTTGTGTATCGATTAACTGAATATCATATTATAATATTTCGGGTGTGTGACTGTACACCTTTACATTAAAAGCAATCTAGACGCTTTCTGACGGTTAGTTTTCATCTAAAGGGGGTAAATAACAATTAAAAACGTTGCTAAAGGTTTAATATCGATCAATTGAAACAAGTAGTATAATATTTCGTGTATATGAAGGAATAGCTTACAATAACTGCAATATATATGTTTTCTAACGGTTAGTTTTGTTTGATAGGGGGTAATTAACAGTTCAAAACGTTGCGAAAAGCTACCTACCGATCAATTGAAAGTGATACCATAATATTTCGTGTGTATGACTGTACAAGATACATCAACAGCAATCTCGACATTTTCTGATGGTTAGTTTTCATCTTGTGGGGGTAAACAACAATTAAAAACGTTGCTAAATGTTTAACATCAATCAATTGAAACAAATAGTATAATATTTCGCGTGTTTGAAAGAATAGCCTTTCAGTAACAACAAAATAGACGATTTCTGACGGTTAGTTTTCCTTGATAGGGGGTAATGAACAATTAGAAACGTGGTTAAAAGTTGACTATCGATCAATTGAAAGTCATAGTCTAATATTTCGCGTTCGTAAATGAACAGCTTACAATAACAGCAATGTAGACGTTTTCTGACGGTTAGTTTTCTTATATAGGTGGTAATTAACAGTTTAAAACGTCGTCAAAAGATAAATACCTAATAATTGAAAGTGATCCCATAATATTTCATGTGAGTGACTACACAAGATACATCAACAGCAATCTATACATTTTCTGACGGTTAGTTTTCATCTAGAGGGGGTAAACAACAAATAAAAACATTACTAAAAGTTGAATATCGATCAATTGAAACTCATATTATAATATTTAGCGTGTACGACGGTACACCTTACAGTAACAGCAATCAAGACGATTTCTGGCGGTTAGTATTCATATAGAGGGGGTAGATAACGATTAAAAACGTTGCTAAAGATTTAATATCGATCAATTGAAACAAGTAGTATAATATTTCGTGTGTATGAAGGAATAGCTTACAATAACTGCAATATAGACGTTTTCTAACGGTTAGTTTTGTTTGAAAGCGGGTAATTAACAGTTCAAAACGTTGCGAAATGCTACCTACCGATCAATTGAAAGTGATACCATAATATTTCGTGTGTATGACTGTACAAGATACATCACCAACAATCTAGACATTTTCTGATGGTTAGTTTTCATCTTGTGTGGGTAAACAACAATTAAAAACGTTTCTAAAGGTTGAGTATCAATGAAATAATCCTCCTATTTTAATATTTCGCGTACGTGACTGTACACCTAAAAGTAACAGCAACCTAGACGCTTTCTGACGGTTAGTTTTCATCTAGAGGGGGTAAAAAACAATTAAAAACTTTGCTACTTGTTGTGTATCGATTAACTGAATATCATATTATAATATTTCGGGTGTGTGACTGTACACCTTTACATTAACAGCAATCTAGACGCTTTCTGACCGTTAGTTTTCATCTAGAGGGGGTAAATAACAATTAAAAACGTTGCTAAAGGTTTAATATCAATAAATTGAAACAAATAGTATAATATTTCGCGTGTTTGAAGGAATAGCCTTTCAGTAACAGCAAAATAGACGATTTCTGACGGTTAGTTTTCCTTGATAGGGGGTAATGAACAATTAGAAACGTGGTTAAAAGTTGACTATCGATCAATTGAAAGTCATAGCCTAATATTTCGCGTTCGTAAATGAACAGCTTACAATAACAGCAATGTAGACGTTTTCTGACGGTTAGTTTTCTTATATAGGTGGTAATTAACAGTTCAAAACGTCGTCAAAAGATAACTACCTAATAATTTAAAGTGATCCCATAATATTTCATGTGACTGACTGCACAAGATACATCAACAGCAATCTAGACATTTTCTGACGGTTAGTTTTCATCTAGAGGGGGTAACAACAAATAAAAACGTTGCTAAAAGTTGAATATCGATCAATTGAAACTCATATTATAATATGTCGCGTGTACGACGGTACATCTTACAGTAACAGCAATCAAGAAGCTGTCTGACGGTTAGTATTCATCTAGAGGGTGTACGTAACGATTAAAAACGTTGCTAAAGGTTTAATATCGATCAATTGAATATAATATTATAATATTTCGTGTGTATGACTTTACACCTTTACATTAACAGCAATCTAGACGCTTTCTGACGGTTAATTTTCATCTAGAGGGGGTAAATAACAATTAAAAACGTTGCTAAAGGTTTAATATCGATCAATTGAAACAAGTAGTATAATATTTCGTGTGTATGAAGGAATAACTTACAATAACTGCAATATAGATGTTTTCTAACGGTTAGTTTTGTTTGATAGGGGGTAATTAACAGTTCAAAACGTTGCGAAATGCTACCTACCAATCAATTGAAAGTGATACCATAATATTTCGTGTGTATGACTGTACAAGATACATTAACAGCAATCTAGACATTTTCTGACGGTTAGTTTTCATCTTGTGGGGGTAAACAACAATTAAAAACGTTTCTAAAGGTTGATTATCAATGAATTAATCCTCCTATTTTAATATTTCGCGTGTGTGACTGTACACCTAACAGTAATTGCAACCTAGACGCTTTCTGACGGTTAGTTTTCATCTAGAGGGGGTAAACAACAATTAAAAACGTTGCTACTTGTTGTGTATCGATTAACTGAATATCATATTATAATATTTCGGGTGTATGACTTTACACCTTTACATTAACAGCAATCTAGACGCTTTCTGACGGTTAGTTTTCATCTAGAGGGGGTAAATAACAATTAAAAACGTTGCTAAAGGTTTAATATCGATCACTTGAAACAAGTAGTATAATATTTCGTGTATATGAAGGAATAGCTTACAATAACTGCAATATAGATGTTTTCTAACGGTTAGTTTTGTTTGATAGGGGGTAATTAACAGTTCAAAACGTTGCGAAAAGCTACCTACCGATCAATTGAAAGTGATACCATAATATTTCGTGTGTATGACTGTACAAGATACATCACCAGCAATCTAGACATTTTCTGACGGTTAGTTTTCATCTTGTGGGGGTAAACAACAATTAAAAACGTTTCTAAAGGTTGATTATCAATGAATTAATCCTCCTATTTTAATATTTCGCGTGTGTGACTGTACACCTAACAGTAACTGCAACCTAGACGCTTTCTGACGGTTAGTTTTCATCTAGAGGGGGAAAATAACAATTAAAAACATTGCTAAAGGTTTACTATCAATCAATTGAAACAAATAGTATAATATTTCGCGTGTTTGAAGGAATAGCCTTTCAGTAACAGCAAAATAGACGATTTCTGACCGTTAGTTTTCCTTGATAGGGGGTAATGAACAATTAGAAACGTGGTTAAAAGTTGACTATCGATCAATTGAACGTCATAGTCTAATATTTCGCGTTCGTAAATGAACAGCTTACAATAACAGCAATGTAGACGTTTTCTGACGGTTAGTTTTCTTATATAGGTGGTAATTAACAGTTCAAAACGTCGTCAAAAGATAACTACCTAATAATTGAAAGTGATCCCATAATATTTCATGTGAGTGACTGCACAAGATACATCAACAGCAATCTATACATTTTCTGACTGTTAGTTTTCATCTAGAGGGGGTAAACAACAAATAAAAACGTTGCTAAAAGTTGAATATCGATCAATTGAAACTCATATTATAATATTTAGCGTGTACGACGGTACACCTTACAGTAACAGCAATCAAGACGATTTCTGGCGGTTAGTATTCATCTAGAGGGGGAAGATAACGATTAAAAACGTTGCTAAAGATTTAATATCGATCAATTGAAACAAGTAGTATAATATTTCGTGTGTATGAAGGAATAGCTTACAATAACTGCAATATAGACGTTTTCTAACGGTTAGTTTTGTTTGAAAGCGGGTAATTAACAGTTCAAAACGTTGCGAAATGTTACCTACCGATCAATTGAAAGTGATACCATAATATTTCGTGTGTATGACTGTACAAGATACATCACCAGCAATCTAGACATTTTCTGATGGTTAGTTTTCATCTTGTGGGGGTAAACAACAATGAAAAACGTTTCAAAAGGTTGAGTATCGATGAATTAATCCTCCTATTTTAATATTTCGCGTACGTGACTGTACACCTAACAGTAACAGCAACCTAGACGCTTTCTGACGGTTAGTTTTCATCTAGAGGGGGTAAACAACAATTACAAACGTTGCTACTTGTTGTGTATCGATTAACTGAATATCATATTATAATATTTCGGGTGTGTGACTGTACACCTTTACATTAACAGCAATCTAGACGCTTTCTGACGGTTAGTTTTCATCTAAAGGGGGTAAATAACAATTAAAAACGTTGCTAAAGGTTTAATATCGATCAATTGAAACAAGTAGTATAATATTTCGTGTATATGAAGGAATAGCTTACAATAACTGCAATATATATGTTTTCTAACGGTTAGTTTTGTTTGATAGGGGGTAATTAACAGTTCAAAACGTTGCGAAAAGCTACCTACCGATCAATTGAAAGTGATACCATAATATTTCGTGTGTATGACTGTACAAGATACATCAACAGCAATCTCGACATTTTCTGATGGTTAGTTTTCATCTTGTGGGGGTAAACAACAATTAAAAACGTTGCTAAATGTTTAATATCAATCAATTGAAACAAATAGTATAATATTTGGCGTGTTTGAAAGAATAGCCTTTCAGTAACAGCAAAATAGACGATTTCTGACGGTTAGTTTTCCTTGATAGGGGGTAATGAACAATTAGAAACGTGGTTAAAAGTTGACTATCGATCAATTGAAAGTCATAGTCTAATATTTCGCGTTCGTAAATGAACAGCTTACAATAACAGCAATGTAGACGTTTTCTGACGGTTAGTTTTCTTATATAGGTGGTAATTAACAGTTTAAAACGTCGTCAAAAGATAAATACCTAATAATTGAAAGTGATCCCATAATATTTCATGTGAGTGACTACACAAGATACATCAACAGCAATCTATACATTTTCTGACGGTTAGTTTTCATCTAGAGGGGGTAAACAACAAATAAAAACATTACTAAAAGTTGAATATCGATCAATTGAAACTCATATTATAATATTTAGCGTGTACGACGGTACACCTTACAGTAACAGCAATCAAGACGATTTCTGGCGGTTAGTATTCATATAGAGGGGGTAGATAACGATTAAAAACGTTGCTAAAGATTTAATATCGATCAATTGAAACAAGTAGTATAATATTTCGTGTGTATGAAGGAATAGCTTACAATAACTGCAATATAGACGTTTTCTAACGGTTAGTTTTGTTTGAAAGCGGGTAATTAACAGTTCAAAACGTTGCGAAATGCTACCTACCGATCAATTGAAAGTGATACCATAATATTTCGTGTGTATGACTGTACAAGATACATCACCAGCAATCTAGACATTTTCTGATGGTTAGTTTTCATCTTGTGGGGGTAACCAACAATTAAAAACGTTTCTAAAGGTTGAGTATCAATGAAATAATCCTCCTATTTTAATATTTCGCGTACGTGACTGTACACCTAAAAGTAACAGCAACCCAGACGCTTTCTGACGGTTAGTTTTCATCTAGAGATGGGTAAAAAACAATTAAAAACTTTGCTACTTGTTGTGTATCGATTAACTGAATATCATATTATAATATTTCGGGTGTGTGACTGTACACCTTTACATTAACAGCAATCTAGACGCTTTCTGACGGTTAGTTTTCATCTAGAGGGGGTAAATAACAATTAAAAACGTTGCTAAAGGTTTAATATCAATCAATTGAAACAAATAGTATAATATTTCGCGTGTTTGAAGGAATAGCCTTTCAGTAACAGCAAAATAGACGATTTCTGACGGTTAGTTTTCCTTGATAGGGGGTAATGAACAATTAGAAACGTGGTTAAAAGTTGACTATCGATCAATTGAAAGTCATAGCCTAATATTTCGCGTTCGTAAATGAACAGCTTACAATAACAGCAATGTAGACGTTTTCTGACGGTTAGTTTTCTTATATAGGTGGTAATTAACAGTTCAAAACGTCGTCAAAAGATAACTACCTAATAATTTAAAGTGATCCCATAATATTTCATGTGACTGACTGCACAAGATACATCAACAGCAATCTAGACATTTTCTGACGGTTAGTTTTCATCTAGAGGGGGTAAACAACAAATAAAAACGTTGCTAAAAGTTGAATATCGATCAATTGAAACTCATATTATAATATGTCGCGTGTACGACGGTACATCTTACAGTAACAGCAATCAAGAAGCTGTCTGACGGTTAGTATTCATCTAGAGGGTGTACGTAACGATTAAAAACGTTGCTAAAGGTTTAATATCGATCAATTGAAACAAGTAGTATAATATTTCGTGTGTATGAAGGAATAGCTTACAATAACTGCAATATAGACGTTTTCTAACGGTTAGTTTTGTTTGAAAGCGGGTAATTAACAGTTCAAAACGTTGCGAAATGCTACCTACCGATCAATTGAAAGTGATACTAGACATTTTCTGATGGTTAGTTTTCATCTTGTGGGGGTAAACAACAATTAAAAACGTTTCTAAAGGTTGAGTATCGATGAATTAATCCTCCTATTTTAATATTTCGCGTACGTGACTGTACACCTAACAGTAACAGCAACCTAGACGCTTTCTGACGGTTAGTTTTCATCTAGAGGGGGTAAACAACAATTAAAAACGTTGCTACTTGTTGTGTATCGATTAACTGAATATAATATTATAATATTTCGGGTGTGTGACTGTACACCTTTACATTAACAGCAATCTAGACGCTTTCTGACGGTTAATTTTCATCTAGAGGGGGTAAATAACAATTAAAAACGTTGCTAAAGGTTTAATATCGATCAATTGAAACAAGTAGTATAATATTTCGTGTGTATGAAGGAATAGCTTACAATAACTGCAATATAGATGTTTTCTAACGGTTAGTTTTGTTTGATAGGGGGTAATTAACAGTTCAAAACGTTGCGAAATGCTACCTACCAATCAATTGAAAGTGATACCATAATATTTCGTGTGTATGACTGTACAAGATACATCACCAGCAATCTAGACATTTTCTGATGGTTAGTTTTCATCTTGTGGGGGTAAACAACAATTAAAAACGTTTCTAAAGGTTGAGTATCAATGAAATAATCCTCCTATTTTAATATTTCGCGTACGTGACTGTACACCTAACAGTGACTGCAACCTAGACGCTTTCTGACGGTTAGTTTTCATCTAGAGGGGGTAAACAACAATTAAAAACGTTGCTACTTGTTGTGTATCGATTAACTGAATATCATATTATAATATTTCGGGTGTGTGACTGTACACCTTTACATTAACAGCAATCTAGACGCTTTCTGACGGTTAGTTTTCATCTAGAGGGGGTAAATAACAATTAAAAACGTTGCTATAGGTTTAATATCAATCAATTGAAACAAATAGTATAATATTTCGCGTGTTTGAAGGAATAGCCTTTCAGTAACAGCAAAATAGACGATTTCTGACGGTTAGTTTTCCTTGATAGGGGGTAATGAACAATTAGAAACGTGGTTAAAAGTTGACTATCGATCAATTGAAAGTCATAGTCTAATATTTCGCGTTCGTAAATGAACAGCTTACAATAACAGCAATGTAGACGTTTTCTGACGGTTAGTTTTCTTATATAGGTGGTAATTAACAGTTCAAAACGTCGTCAAAAGATAACTACCTAATAATTTAAAGTGATCCCATAATATTTCATGTGACTGACTGCACAAGATACATCAACAGCAATCTAGACATTTTCTGACGGTTAGTTTTCATCTAGAGGGGGTAAACAACAAATAAAAACGTTGCTAAAAGTTGAATATCGATCAATTGAAACTCATATTATAATATGTCGCGTGTACGACGGTACACCTTACAGTAACAGCAATCAAGACGATTTCTGGCGGTTAGTATTCATCAGAGGGGGTAGATAACGATTAAAAACGTTGCTAAAGATTTAATATCGATCAATTGAAACAAGTAGTATAATATTTCGTGTGTATGAAGGAATAGCTTACAATAACTGCAATATAGACGTTTTCTAACGGTTAGTTTTGTTTGAAAGCGGGTAATTAACAGTTCAAAACGTTGCGAAATGCTACCTACCGATCAATTGAAAGTGATACCATAATATTTCGTGTGTATGACTGTACAAGATACATCACCAGCAATCTAGACATTTTCTGATGGTTAGTTTTCATCTTGTGGGGGTAACCAACAATTAAAAACGTTTCTAAAGGTTGAGTATCAATGAAATAATCCTCCTATTTTAATATTTCGCGTACGTGACTGTACACCTAAAAGTAACAGCAACCTAGACGCTTTCTGACGGTTAGTTTTCATCTAGAGGGGGTAAAAAACAATTAAAAACGTTGCTACTTGTTGTGTATCGATTAACTGAATATCATATTATAATATTTCGGGTGTGTGACTGTACACCTTTACATTAACAGCAATCTAGACGCTTTCTGACGGTTAGTTTTCATCTAGAGGGGGTAAATAACAATTAAAAACGTTGCTAAAGGTTTAATATCGATCAATTGAAACAAGTAGTATAATATTTCGTGTGTATGAAGGAATAGCTTACAATAACTGCAATATAGATGTTTTGTAACGGTTAGTTTTGTTTGATAGGGGGTAATTAACAGTTCAAAACGTTGCGAAATGCTACCTACCAATCAATTGAAAGTGATACCATAATATTTCGTGTGTATGACTGTACAAGATACATTAACAGCAATCTAGACATTTTCTGACGGTTAGTTTTCATCTTGTGGGGTAAACAACAATTAAAAACGTTTCTAAAGGTTGATTATCAATGAATTAATCCTCCTATTTTAATATTTCGCGTGTGTGACTGTACACCTAACAGTTAACTGCAACCTAGACGCTTTCTGACGGTTAGTTTTCATCTAGAGGGGGAAAATAACAATTAAAAACATTGCTAAAGGTTTAATATCAATCAATTTAAACAAATAGTATAATATTTCGCGTGTTTGAAGGAATAGCCTTTCAGTAACAGCAAAATAGACGATTTCTGACCGTTAGTTTTCCTTGATAGGGGGTAATGAACAATTAGAAACGTGGTTAAAAGTTGACTATCGATCAATTGAACGTCATAGTCTCATATTTCGCGTTCGTAAATGAACAGCTTACAATAACAGCAATGTAGACGTTTTCTGACGGTTAGTTTTCTTATATAGGTGGTAATTAACAGTTCAAAACGTCGTCAAAAGATAAATACCTAATAATTGAAAGTGATCCCATAATATTTCATGTGAGTGACTGCACAAGATAATATCAACAGCAATATATACATTTTCTGACGGTTAGTTTTCATCTAGAGGGGGTAAACAACAAATAAAAACGTTGCTAAAAGTTGAATATCGATCAATTGAAACTCATATTATAATATTTCGCGTGTACGACGGTACACCTTACAGTATCAGCAATCAAGACGATTTCTGGCGGATAGTATTCATCTAGAGGGGGAAGATAACGATTAAAAACGTTGCTAAAGATTTAATATCGATCAATTGAAACAAGTAGTATAATATTTCGTGTGTATGAAGGAATAGCTTACAATAACTGCAATATAGACGTTTTCTAACGGTTAGTTTTGTTTGAAAGCGGGTAATTAACAGTTCAAAACGTTGCGAAATGTTACCTACCGATCAATTGAAAGTGATACCATAATATTTCGTGTGTATGACTGTACAAGATACATCACCAGCAATCTAGACATTTTCTGATGGTTAGTTTTCATCTTGTGGGGGTAAACAACAATGAAAAACGTTTCTAAATGTTTAATATCAATCAATTGAAACAAATAGTATAATATTTCGCGTGTTTGAAAGAATAGCCTTTCAGTAACAGCAAAATAGACGATTTCTGACGGTTAGTTTTCCTTGATAGGGGGTAATGAACAATTAGAAACGTGTTTAAAAGTTGACTATCGATCAATTGAAAGTCATAGTCTAATATTTCGCGTTCGTAAATGAACAGCTTACAATAACAGCAATGTAGACGTTTTCTGACGGTTAGTTTTCTTATATAGGTGGTAATTAACAGTTTAAAACGTCGTCAAAAGATAAATACCTAATAATTGAAAGTGATCCCATAATATTTCATGTGAGTGACTACACAAGATACATCAACAGCAATCTATACATTTTCTGACGGTTAGTTTTCATCTAGAGGGGGTAAACAACAAATAAAAACATTACTAAAAGTTGAATATCGATCAATTGAAACTCATATTATAATATTTAGCGTGTACGACGGTACACCTTACAGTAACAGCAATCAAGACGATTTCTGGCGGTTAGTATTCATATAGAGGGGGTAGATAACGATTAAAAACGTTGCTAAAGATTTAATATCGATCAATTGAAACAAGTAGTATAATATTTCGTGTGTATGAAGGAATAGCTTACAATAACTGCAATATAGACGTTTTCTAACGGTTAGTTTTGTTTGAAAGCGGGTAATTAACAGTTCAAAACGTTGCGAAATGCTACCTACCGATCAATTGAAAGTGATACCATAATATTTCGTGTGTATGACTGTACAAGATACATCACCAACAATCTAGACATTTTCTGATGGTTAGTTTTCATCTTGTGTGGGTAAACAACAATTAAAAACGTTTCTAAAGGTTGAGTATCAATGAAATAATCCTCCTATTTTAATATTTCGCGTACGTGACTGTACACCTAAAAGTAACAGCAACCTAGACGCTTTCTGACGGTTAGTTTTCATCTAGAGGGGGTAAAAAACAATTAAAAACTTTGCTACTTGTTGTGTATCGATTAACTGAATATCATATTATAATATATCGGGTGTGTGACTGTACACCTTTACATTAACAGCAATCTAGACGCTTTCTGACGGTTAGTCTTCATCTAGAGGGGGTAAATAACAATTAAAAACGTTGCTAAAGGTTTAATATCAATAAATTGAAACAAATAGTATAATATTTCGCATGTTTGAAGGAATAGCCTTTCAGTAACAGCAAAATAGACGATTTCTGACGGTTAGTTTTCCTTGATAGGGGGTAATGAACAATTAGAAACGTGGTTAAAAGTTGACTATCGATCAATTGAAAGTCATAGCCTAATATTTCGCGTTCGTAAATGAACAGCTTACAATAACAACAATGTAGACGTTTTCTGACGGTTAGTTTTCTTATATAGGTGGTAATTAACAGTTCAAAACGTCGTCAAAAGATAACTACCTAATAATTTAAAGTGATCCCATAATATTTCATGTGACTGACTGCACAAGATACATCAACAGCAATCTAGACATTTTCTGACGGTTAGTTTTCATCTAGAGGGGGTAAACAACAAATAAAAACGTTGCTAAAAGTTGAATATCGATCAATTGAAACTCATATTATAATATTTCGCGTGTACGACGGTACACCTTACAGTATCAGCAATCAAGACGATTTCTGGCGGTTAGTATTCATCTAGAGGGGGAAGATAACGATTAAAAACGTTGCTAAAGATTTAATATCGATCAATTGAAACAAGTAGTATAATATTTCGTGTGTATGAAGGAATAGCTTACAATAACTGCAATATAGACGTTTTCTAACGGTTAGTTTTGTTTGAAAGCGGGTAATTAACAGTTCAAAACGTTGCGAAATGTTACCTACCGATCAATTGAAAGTGATACCATAATATTTCGTGTGTATGACTGTACAAGATACATCACCAGCAATCTAGACATTTTCTGATGGTTAGTTTTCATCTTGTGGGGGTAAACAACAATGAAAAACGTTTCTAAAGGTTGAGTATCGATGAATTAATCCTCCTATTTTAATATTTCGCGTACGTGACTGTACACCTAACAGTAACAGCAACCTAGACGCTTTCTGACGGTTAGTTTTCATCTAGAGGGGGTAAACAACAATTACAAACGTTGCTACTTGTTGTGTATCGATTAACTGAATATCATATTATAATATTTCGGGTGTGTGACTGTACACCTTTACATTAACAGCAATCTAGACGCTTTCTGACGGTTAGTTTTCATCTAAAGGGGGTAAATAACAATTAAAAACGTTGCTAAAGGTTTAATATCGATCAATTGAAACAAGTAGTATAATATTTCGTGTGTATGAAGGAATAGCTTACAATAACTGCAATATAGACGTTTTCTAACGGTTAGTTTTGTTTGAAAGCGGGTAATTAACAGTTCAAAACGTTGCGAAATGTTACCTACCGATCAATTGAAAGTGATACCATAATATTTCGTGTGTATGACTGTACAAGATACATCACCAGCAATCTAGACATTTTCTGATGGTTAGTTTTCATCTTGTGGGGGTAAACAACAATGAAAAACGTTTCTAAAGGTTGAGTATCGATGAATTAATCCTCCTATTTTAATATTTCGCGTACGTGACTGTACACCTAACAGTAACAGCAACCTAGACGCTTTCTGACGGTTAGTTTTCATCTAGAGGGGGTAAACAACAATTAAAAACGTTGCTACTTGTTGTGTATCGATTAACTGAATATCATATTATAATATTTCGGGTGTGTGACTGTACACCTTTACATTAACAGCAATCTAGACGCTTTCTGATGGTTAGTTTTCATCTAGAGGGGGTAAATAACAATTAAAAACGTTGCTAAAGGTTTAATATCGATCAATTGAAACAAGTAGTATAATATTTCGTGTGTATGAAGGAATAGCTTACAATAACTGCAATATAGATGTTTTCTAACGGTTAGTTTTGTTTGATAGGGGGTAATTAACAGTTCAAAACGTTGCGAAATGCTATCTACCGATCAATTGAAAGTGATACCATAATATTTCGTGTGTATGACTGTACAAGATACATCAACAGCAATCTAGACATTTTCTGACGGTTAGTTTTCTTATATAGGTGGTAATTAACAGTTCAAAACGTCGTCAAAAGATAACTACCTAATAATTTAAAGTGATCCCATAATATTTCATGTGAGTGACTGCACAAGATACATCAACAACAATCTAGACGCTTTCTGACGGTTAGTTTTCATCTAGAGGGGGTAAACAACAAATAAAAACGTTGCTAAAAGTTGAATATCGATCAATTGAAACTCATATTATAATATGTCGCGTGTACGACGGTACAACTTACAGTAACAGAATCAAGAAGCTGTCTGACGGTTAGTATTCATCTAGAGGGTGTACGTAACGATTAAAAACGTTGATAAAGGTTTAATATCGATCAATTGAAACAAGTAGTATAATATTTCGTGTGTATGAAGGAATAGCTTACAGTTTTGTTTGATAGGGGGTAATTAACAGTTCAAAACGTTGCGAAATGCTAACTACCGATCAATTGAAAGTGATACCATAATATTTCGTGTGTATGACTGTACAAGATACATCAACAGCAATCTAGACATTTTCTGACGGTTAGTTTTCATCTTGTGGGGGTAAACAACAATTAAAAACGTTTCTAAAGGTTGATTATCAATGAATTAATCCTCCTATTTTAATATTTCGCGTGTGTGACTGTACACCTAACAGTAACTGCAACCTAGACGCTTTCTGACGGTTAGTTTTCATCTAGAGGGGGTAAACAACAATTAAAAACGTTGCTACTTGTTGTGTATCGATTAACTGAATCTCGTATTATAATATTTCGGGTGTGTGACTGTACACCTTTACATTAACAGCAATCTAGACGCTTTCTGACGGTTAGTTTTCATCTAGAGGTGGTAAATAACAATTAAAAACATTGCTAAAGGTTTAATATCAATCAATTGAAACAAATAGTATAATATTTCGCGTGTTTGAAAGAATAGCCTTTCAGTAACAGCAAAATAGACGATTTCTGACGGTTAGTTTTCCTTGATAGGGGGTAATGAACAATTAGAAACGTGGTTAAAAGTTGACTATCGATCAATTGAAAGTCATAGTCTAATATTTCGCGTTCGTAAATGAACAGCTTACAATAACAGCAATGTAGACGTTTTCTGACGGTTAGTTTTCTTATATAGGTGGTAATTAACAGTTTAAAACGTCGTCAAAAGATAAATACCTAATAATTGAAAGTGATCCCATAATATTTCATGTGAGTGACTACACAAGATACATCAACAGCAATCTATACATTTTCTGACGGTTAGTTTTCATCTAGAGGGGGTAAACAACAAATAAAAACATTACTAAAAGTTGAATATCGATCAATTGAAACTCATATTATAATATTTAGCGTGTACGACGGTACACCTTACAGTAACAGCAATCAAGACGATTTCTGGCGGTTAGTATTCATATAGAGGGGGTAGATAACGATTAAAAACGTTGCTAAAGATTTAATATCTATCAATTGAAACAAGTAGTATAATATTTCGTGTGTATGAAGGAATAGCTTACAATAACTGCAATATAGACGTTTTCTAACGGTTAGTTTTGTTTGAAAGCGGGTAATTAACAGTTCAAAACGTTGCGAAATGCTACCTACCGATCAATTGAAAGTGATACCATAATATTTCGTGTGTATGACTGTACAAGATACATCACTAGCAATCTAGACATTTTCTGATGGTTAGTTTTCATCTTGTGGGGGTAACCAACAATTAAAAACGTTTATAAAGGTTGAGTATCAATGAAATAATCCTCCTATTTTAATATTTCGCGTACGTGACTGTACACCTAAAAGTAACAGCAACCCAGACGCTTTCTGACGGATAGTTTTCATCTAGAGATGGATAAAAAACAATTAAAAACTTTGCTACTTGTTGTGTATCGATTAACTGAATATCATATTATAATATTTCGGGTGTGTGACTGTACACCTTTACATTAACAGCAATCTAGACGCTTTCTGACGGTTAGTTTTCATCTAGAGGGGGTAAATAACAATTAAAAACGTTGCTAAAGGTTTAATATCAATAAATTGAAACAAATAGTATAATATTTCGCGTGTTTGAAGGAATAGCCTTTCAGTAACAGCAAAATAGACGATTTCTGACGGTTAGTTTTCCTTGATAGGGGGTAATGAACAATTAGAAACGTGGTTAAAAGTTGACTATCGATCAATTGAAAGTCATAGCCTAATATTTCGCGTTCGTAAATGAACAGCTTACAATAACAGCAATGTAGACGTTTTCTGACGGTTAGTTTTCTTATATAGGTGGTAATTAACAGTTCAAAACGTCGTCAAAAGATAACTACCTAATAATTTAAAGTGATCCCATAATATTTCATGTGACTGACTGCACAAGATACATCAACAGCAATCTAGACATTTTCTGACGGTTAGTTTTCATCTAGAGGGGGTAAACAACAAATAAAAACGTTGCTAAAAGGTGAATATCGATCAATTGAAACTCATATTATAATATGTCGCGTGTACGACGGTACATCTTACAGTAACAGCAATCAAGAAGCTGTCTGACGGTTAGTATTCATCTAGAGGGTGTACGTAACGATTAAAAACGTTGCTAAAGATTTAATATCGATCAATTGAAACAAATAGTATAATATTTCGTGTGTATGAAGGAATAGCTTACAATAACTGCAATATAGACGTTTTCTAACGGTTAGTTTTGTTTGAAAGCGGGTAATTAACAGTTCAAAACGTTGCGAAATGCTACCTACCGATCAATTGAAAGTGATACCATAATATTTCGGTTAAAATACAATTAAAAACGTTTCTAAAGGTTGAGTATCAATGAAATAATCCTCCTATTTTAATATTTCGCGTGTGCGACTGTACACCTAACAGTAACTGCAACCTAGACGCTTTCTGACGGTTAGTTTTCATCTAGAGGGGGTAAACAACAATTAAAAACGTTGCTACTTGTTGTGTATCGATTAACTGAATCTCATATTATAATATTTCGGGTGTGTGACTGTACACCTTTACATTAACAGCAATCTAGACGCTTTCTGACGGTTAATTTTCATCTAGAGGTGGTAAATAACAATTAAAAACATTGCTAAAGGTTTAATATCAATCAATTGAAACAAGTAGTATAATATTTCGCGTGTTTGAAGGAATAGCCTTTCAGTAACAGCAAAATAGACGATTTCTGACGGTTAGTTTTCCTTGATAGGGGGTAATGAACAATTAGAAACGTGGTTAAAAGTTGACTATCGATCAATTGAAAGTCATAGTCTAATATTTCGCGTTCGTAAATGAACAGCTTACAATAACAGCAATGTAGACGTTTTCTGACGGTTAGTTTTCTTATATAGGTGGTAATTAACAGTTCAAAACGTCGTCAAAAGATAAATACCTAATAATTGAAAGTGATCCCATAATATTTCATGTGAGTGACTGCACAAGATACATCAACAGCAATCTATACATTTTCTGACGGTTAGTTTTCATCTAGAGGGGGTAAACAACAAATAAAAACGTTGCTAAAAGTTGAATATCGATCAATTGAAACTCATACTATAATATTTCGCGTGTACAACGGTACACCTTACAGTAACAGCAATCAAGACGATTTCTGGCGGTTAGTATTCATCAGAGGGGGTAGATAACGATTAAAAACGTTGCTAAAGATTTAATATCGATCAATTGAAACAAGTAGTATAATATTTCGTGTGTATGAAGGAATAGCTTACAATAACTGCAATATAGATGTTTTGTAACGGTTAGTTTTGTTTGATAGGGGGTAATTAACAGTTCAAAACGTTGCGAAATGCTACCTACCAATCAATTGAAAGTGATACCATAATATTTCGTGTGTATGACTGTACAAGATACATTAACAGCAATCTAGACATTTTCTGACGGTTAGTTTTCATCTAGAGGTGGTAAATAACAATTAAAAACATTGCTAAAGGTTTAATATCAATCAATTGAAACAAGTAGTATAATATTTCGCGTGTTCGAAGGAATAGCCTTTCAGTAACAGCAAAATAGACGATTTCTGACGGTTAGTTTTCCTTGATAGGGGGTAATGAACAATTAGAAACGTGGTTAAAAGTTGACTATCGATCAATTGAAAGTCATAGTCTAATATTTCGCGTTCGTAAATGAACAGCTTACAATAACAGCAATGTAGACGTTTTCTGACGGTTAGTTTTCTTATATAGGTGGTAATTAACAGTTCAAAACGTCGTCAAAAGATAAATACCTAATAATTGAAAGTGATCCCATAATATTTCATGTGAGTGACTGCACAAGATACATCAACAGCAATCTATACATTTTCTGACGGTTAGTTTTCATCTAGAGGGGGTAAACAACAAATAAAAACGTTGCTAAAAGTTGAATATCGATCAATTGAAACTGATACTATAATATTTCGCGTGTACAACGGTACACCTTACAGTAACAGCAATCAAGACGATTTCTGGCGGTTAGTATTCATCAGAGGGGGTAGATAACGATTAAAAACGTTGCTAAAGATTTAATATCGATCAATTGAAACAAGTAGTATAATATTTCGTGTGTATGAAGGAATAGCTTACAATAACTGCAATATAGATGTTTTGTAACGGTTAGTTTTGTTTGATAGGGGGTAATTAACAGTTCAAAACGTTGCGAAATGCTACCTACCAATCAATTGAAAGTGATACCATAATATTTCGTGTGTATGACTGTACAAGATACATTAACAGCAATCTAGACATTTTCTGACGGTTAGTTTTCATCTTGTGGGGTAAACAACAATTAAAAACGTTTCTAAAGGTTGATTATCAATGAATTAATCCTCCTATTTTAATATTTCGCGTGTGTGACTGTACACCTAACAGTTAACTGCAACCTAGACGCTTTCTGACGGTTAGTTTTCATCTAGAGGGGGAAAATAACAATTAAAAACATTGCTAAAGGTTTAATATCAATCAATTTAAACAAATAGTATAATATTTCGCGTGTTTGAAGGAATAGCCTTTCAGTAACAGCAAAATAGACGATTTCTGACCGTTAGTTTTCCTTGATAGGGGGTAATGAACAATTAGAAACGTGGTTAAAAGTTGACTATCGATCAATTGAACGTCATAGTCTCATATTTCGCGTTCGTAAATGAACAGCTTACAATAACAGCAATGTAGACGTTTTCTGACGGATAGTTTTCTTATATAGGTGGTAATTAACAGTTCAAAACGTCGTCAAAAGATAAATACCTAATAATTGAAAGTGATCCCATAATATTTCATGTGAGTGACTGCACAAGATACATCAACAGCAATCTATACATTTTCTGACGGTTAGTTTTCATCTAGAGGGGGTAAACAACAAATAAAAACGTTGCTAAAAGTTGAATATCGATCAATTGAAACTCATATTATAATATTTCGCGTGTACGACGGTACACCTTACAGTAACAGCAATCAAGACGATTTCTGGCGGTTAGTATTCATCTAGAGGGGGAAGATAACGATTAAAAACGTTGCTAAAGATTTAATATCGATCAATTGAAACAAGTAGTATAATATTTCGTGTGTATGAAGGAATAGCTTACAATAACTGCAATATAGACGTTTTCTAACGGTTAGTTTTGTTTGAAAGCGGGTAATTAACAGTTGAAAACGTTGCGAAATGTTACCTACCGATCAATTGAAAGTGATACCATAATATTTCGTGTGTATGACTGTACAAGATACATCACCAGCAATCTAGACATTTTCTGATGGTTAGTTTTCATCTTGTGGGGGTAAACAACAATGAAAAACGTTTCTAAAGGTTGAGTATCGATGAATTAATCCTCCTATTTTAATATTTCGCGTACGTGACTGTACACCTAACAGTAACAGCAACCTAGACGCTTTCTGACGGTTAGTTTTCATCTAGAGGGGGTAAACAACAATTACAAACGTTGCTACTTGTTGTGTATCGATTAACTGAATATCATATTATAATATTTCGGGTGTGTGACTGTACACCTTTACATTAACAGCAATCTAGACGCTTTCTGACGGTTAGTTTTCATCTAGAGGGGGTAAATAACAATTAAAAACGTTGCTAAAGGTTTAATATCGATCAATTGAAACAAGTAGTATAATATTTCGTGTATATGAAGGAATAGCTTACAATAACTGCAATATATATGTTTTCTAACGGTTAGTTTTGTTTGATAGGGGGTAATTAACAGTTCAAAACGTTGCGAAAAGCTACCTACCGATCAATTGAAAGTGATACCATAATATTTCGTGTGTATGACTGTACAAGATACATCAACAGCAATCTCGACATTTTCTGATGGTTAGTTTTCATCTTGTGGGGGTAAACAACAATTAAAAACGTTGCTAAATGTTTAATATCAATCAATTCAAACAAATAGTATAATATTTCGCGTGTTTGAAAGAATAGCCTTTCAGTAACAGCAAAATAGACGATTTCTGACGGTTAGTTTTCCTTGATAGGGGGTAATGAACAATTAGAAACGTGGTTAAAAGTTGACTATCGATCAATTGAAAGTCATAGTCTAATATTTCGCGTTCGTAAATGAACAGCTTACAATAACAGCAATGTAGACGTTTTCTGACGGTTAGTTTTCTTATATAGGTGGTAATTAACAGTTTAAAACGTCGTCAAAAGATAAATACCTAATAATTGAAAGTGATCCCATAATATTTCATGTGAGTGACTACACAAGATACATCAACAGCAATCTATACATTTTCTGACGGTTAGTTTTCATCTAGAGGGGGTAAACAACAAATAAAAACATTACTAAAAGTTGAATATCGATCAATTGAAACTCATATTATAATATTTAGCGTGTACGACGGTACACCTTACAGTAACAGCAATCAAGACGATTTCTGGCGGTTAGTATTCATATAGAGGGGGTAGATAACGATTAAAAACGTTGCTAAAGATTTAATATCGATCAATTGAAACAAGTAGTATAATATTTCGTGTGTATGAAGGAATAGCTTACAATAACTGCAATATAGACGTTTTCTAACGGTTAGTTTTGTTTGAAAGCGGGTAATTAACAGTTCAGAACGTTGCGAAATGCTACCTACCGATCAATTGAAAGTGATACCATAATATTTCGTGTGTATGACTGTACAAGATACATCACCAACAATCTAGACATTTTCTGATGGTTAGTTTTCATCTTGTGTGGGTAAACAACAATTAAAAACGTTTCTAAAGGTTGAGTATCAATGAAATAATCCTCCTATTTTAATATTTCGCGTACGTGACTGTACACCTAAAAGTAACAGCAACCTAGACGCTTTCTGACGGTTAGTTTTCATCTAGAGGGGGTAAAAAACAATTAAAAACTTTGCTACTTGTTGTGTATCGATTAACTGAATATCATATTATAATATTTCGGGTGTGTGACTGTACACCTTTACATTAACAGCAATCTAGACGCTTTCTGACGGTTAGTTTTCATCTAGAGGGGGTAAATAACAATTAAAAACGTTGCTAAAGGTTTAATATCAATAAATTGAAACAAATAGTATAATATTTCGCGTGTTTGAAGGAATAGCCTTTCAGTAACAGCAAAATAGACGATTTCTGACGGTTAGTTTTCCTTGATAGGGGGTAATGAACAATTAGAAACGTGGTTAAAAGTTGACTATCGATCAATTGAAAGTCATAGCCTAATATTTCGCGTTCCTAAATGAACAGCTTACAATAACAGCAATGTAGACGTTTTCTGACGGTTTGTTTTCTTATATAGGTGGTAATTAACAGTTCAAAACGTCGTCAAAAGATAACTACCTAATAATTTAAAGTGATCCCATAATATTTCATGTGACTGACTGCACAAGATACATCAACAGCAATCTAGACATTTTCTGACGGTTAGTTTTCATCTAGAGGGGGTAACAACAAATAAAAACGTTGCTAAAAGTTGAATATCGATCAATTGAAACTCATATTATAATATGTCGCGTGTACGACGGTACATCTTACAGTAACAGCAATCAAGAAGCTGTCTGACGGTTAGTATTCATCTAGAGGGTGTACGTAACGATTAAAAACGTTGCTAAAGGTTTAATATCGATCAATTGAATATAATATTATAATATTTCGTGTGTATGACTGTACACCTTTACATTAACAGCAATCTAGACGCTTTCTGACGGTTAATTTTCATCTAGAGGGGGTAAATAACAATTAAAAACGTTGCTAAAGGTTTAATATCGATCAATTGAAACAAGTAGTATAATATTTCGTGTGTATGAAGGAATAACTTACAATAACTGCAATATAGATGTTTTCTAACGGTTAGTTTTGTTTGATAGGGGGTAATTAACAGTTCAAAACGTTGCGAAATGCTACCTACCAATCAATTGAAAGTGATACCATAATATTTCGTGTGTATGACTGTACAAGATACATTAACAGCAATCTAGACATTTTCTGATGGTTAGTTTTCATCTTGTGGGGGTAAACAACAATTAAAAACGTTTCTAAAGGTTGAGTATCGATGAATTAATCCTCCTATTTTAATATTTCGCGTACGTGACTGTACACCTAACAGTAACAGCAACCTAGACGCTTTCTGACGGTTAGTTTTCATCTTGAGGGGGTAAACAACAATTAAAAACGTTGCTACTTGTTGTGTATCGATTAACTGAATATCATATTATAATATTTCGGGTGTGTGACTGTACACCTTTACATTAACAGCAATCTAGACGCTTTCTGACGGTTAGTTTTCATCTAGAGGGGGTAAATAACAATTAAAAACGTTGCTAAAGGTTTAATATCAATCAATTGAAACAAATAGTATAATATTTCGCGTGTTTGAAGGAATAGCCTTTCAGTAACAGCAAAATAGACGATTTCTGACGGTTAGTTTTCCTTGATAGGGGGTAATGAACAATTAGAAACGTGGTTAAAAGTTGACTATCGATCAATTGAAAGTCATAGCCTAATATTTCGCGTTCGTAAATGAACAGCTTACAATAACAGCAATGTAGACGTTTTCTGACGGTTAGTTTTCTTATATAGGTGGTAATTAACAGTTCAAAACGTCGTCAAAAGATAACTACCTAATAATTTAAAGTGATCCCATAATATTTCATGTGACTGACTGCACAAGATACATCAACAGCAATCTAGACATTTTCTGACGGTTAGTTTTCATCTAGAGGGGGTAAACAACAAATAAAAACGTTGCTAAAAGTTGAATATCGATCAATTGAAACTCATATTATAATATGTCGCGTGTACGACGGTACATCTTACAGTAACAGCAATCAAGAAGCTGTCTGACGGTTAGTATTCATCTAGAGGTTGTACGTAACGATTAAAAACGTTGCTAAAGGTTTAATATCGATCAATTGAAACAAGTAGTATAATATTTCGTGTGTATGAAGGAATAGCTTACAATAACTGCAATATAGACGTTTTCTAACGGTTAGTTTTGTTTGAAAGCGGGTAATTAACAGTTCAAAACGTTGCGAAATGCTACCTACCGATCAATTGAAAGTGATACCATAATATTTCGATTAAAATACAATTAAAAACGTTTCTAAAGGTTGAGTATCAATGAAATAATCCTCCTATTTTAATATTTCGCGTGTGTGACTGTACACCTAACAGTGACTGCAACCTAGACGCTTTCTGACGGTTAGTTTTCATCTAGAGGGGGTAAACAACAATTAAAAACGTTGCTACTTGTTGTGTATCGATTAACTGAATATCATATTATAATATTTCGGGTGTGTGACTGTACACCTTTACATTAGCAGCATTCTATACGCTTTCTGACGGTTAGTTTTCATCTAGAGGGGGTAAATAACAATTAAAAACGTTGCTATAGGTTTAATATCAATCAATTGAAACAAATAGTATAATATTTCGCGTGTTTGAAGGAATAGCCTTTCAGTAACAGCAAAATAGATGATTTCTGACGGTTAGTTTTCCTTGATAGGGGGTAATGAACAATTAGAAACGTGGTTAAAAGTTGACTATCGATCAATTGAAAGTCATAGTCTAATATTTCGCGTTCGTAAATGAACAGCTTACAATAACAGCAATGTAGACGTTTTCTGACGGTTAGTTTTCTTATATAGGTGGTAATTAACAGTTCAAAACGTCGTCAAAAGATAACTACCTAATAATTTAAAGTGATCCCATAATATTTCATGTGACTGACTGCACAAGATACATCAACAGCAATCTAGACATTTTCTGACGGTTAGTTTTCATCTAGAGGGGGTAAACAACAAATAAAAACGTTGCTAAAAGTTGAATATCGATCAATTGAAACTCATATTATAATATGTCGCGTGTACGACGGTACACCTTACAGTAACAGCAATCAAGACGATTTCTGGCGGTTAGTATTCATCAGAGGGGGTAGATAACGATTAAAAACGTTGCTAAAGATTTAATATCGATCAATTGAAACAAGTAGTATAATATTTCGTGTGTATGAAGGAATAGCTTACAATAACTGCAATATAGACGTTTTCTAACGGTTAGTTTTGTTTGAAAGCGGGTAATTAACAGTTCAAAACGTTGCGAAATGCTACCTACCGATCAATTGAAAGTGATACCATAATATTTCGTGTGTATGACTGTACAAGATACATCACCAGCAATCTAGACATTTTCTGATGGTTAGTTTTCATCTTGTGGGGGTAACCAACAATTAAAAACGTTTCTAAAGGTTGAGTATCAATGAAATAATCCTCCTATTTTAATATTTCGCGTACGTGACTGTACACCTAAAAGTAACAGCAACCTAGACGCTTTCTGACGGTTAGTTTTCATCTAGAGGGGGTAAAAAACAATTAAAAACGTTGCTACTTGTTGTGTATCGATTAACTGAATATCATATTATAATATTTCGGGTGTGTGACTGTACACCTTTACATTAACAGCAATCTAGACGCTTTCTGACGGTTAGTTTTCATCTAGAGGGGGTAAATAACAATTAAAAACGTTGCTAAAGGTTTAATATCGATCAATTGAAACAAGTAGTATAATATTTCGTGTGTATGAAGGAATAGCTTACAATAACTGCAATATAGATGTTTTGTAACGGTTAGTTTTGTTTGATAGGGGGTAATTAACAGTTCAAAACGTTGCGAAATGCTACCTTCCAATCAATTGAAAGTGATACCATAATATTTCGTGTGTATGACTGTACAAGATACATTAACAGCAATCTAGACATTTTCTGACGGTTAGTTTTCATCTTGTGGGGTAAACAACAATTAAAAACGTTTCTAAAGGTTGATTATCAATGAATTAATCCTCCTATTTTAATATTTCGCGTGTGTGACTGTACACCTAACAGTTAACTGCAACCTAGACGCTTTCTGACGGTTAGTTTTCATCTAGAGGGGGAAAATAACAATTAAAAACATTGATAAAGGTTTAATATCAATCAATTTAAACAAATAGTATAATATTTCGCGTGTTTGAAGGAATAGCCTTTCAGTAACAGCAAAATAGACGATTTCTGACCGTTAGTTTTCCTTGATAGGGGGTAATGAACAATTAGAAACGTGGTTAAAAGTTGACTATCGATCAATTGAACGTCATAGTCTCATATTTCGCGTTCGTAAATGAACAGCTTACAATAACAGCAATGTAGACGTTTTCTGACGGTTAGTTTTCTTATATAGGTGGTAATTAACAGTTCAAAACGTCGTCAAAAGATAAATACCTAATAATTGAAAGTGATCCCATAATATTTCATGTGAGTGACTGCACAAGATAACATCAACAGCAATATATACATTTTCTGACGGTTAGTTTTCATCTAGAGGGGGTAAACAACAAATAAAAACGTTGCTAAAAGTTGAATATCGATCAATTGAAACTCATATTATAATATTTCGCATGTACGACGGTACACCTTACAGTATCAGCAATCAAGACGATTTCTGGCGGTTAGTATTCATCTAGAGGGGGAAGATAACGATTAAAAACGTTGCTAAAGATTTAATATCGATCAATTGAAACAAGTAGTATAATATTTCGTGTGTATGAAGGAATAGCTTACAATAACTGCAATATAGACGTTTTCTAACGGTTAGTTTTGTTTGAAAGCGGGTAATTAACAGTTCAAAACGTTGCGAAATGTTACCTACCGATCAATTGAAAGTGATACCATAATATTTCGTGTGTATGATTGTTCAAGATACATCACCAGCAATCTAGACATTTTCTGATGGTTAGTTTTCATCTTGTGGGGGTAAACAACAATGAAAAACGTTTCTAAAGGTTGAGTATCGATGAATTAATCCTCCTATTTTAATATTTCGCGTACGTGACTGTACACCTAACAGTAACAGCAACCTAGACGCTTTCTGACGGTTAGTTTTCATCTAGAGGGGGTAAACAACAATTACAAACGTTGCTACTTGTTGTGTATCGATTAACTGAATATCATATTATAATATTTCGGGTGTGTGACTGTACACCTTTACATTAACAGCAATCTAGACGCTTTCTGACGGTTAGTTTTCATCTAAAGGGGGTAAATAACAATTAAAAACGTTGCTAAAGGTTTAATATCGATCAATTGAAACAAGTAGTATAATATTTCGTGTATATGAAGGAATAGCTTACAATAACTGCAATATATATGTTTTCTAACGGTTAGTTTTGTTTGATAGGGGGTAATTAACAGTTCAAAACGTTGCGAAAAGCTACCTACCGATCAATTGAAAGTGATACCATAATATTTCGTGTGTATGACTGTACAAGATACATCAACAGCAATCTCGACATTTTCTGATGGTTAGTTTTCATCTTGTGGGGGTAAACAACAATTAAAAACGTTGCTAAATGTTTAATATCAATCAATTGAAACAAATAGTATAATATTTCGCGTGTTTGAAAGAATAGCCTTTCAGTAACAGCAAAATAGACGATTTCTGACGGTTAGTTTTCCTTGATAGGGGGTAATGAACAATTAGAAACGTGGTTAAAAGTTGACTATCGATCAATTGAAAGTCATAGTCTAATATTTCGCGTTCGTAAATGAACAGCTTACAATAACAGCAATGTAGACGTTTTCTGACGGTTAGTTTTCTTATATAGGTGGTAATTAACAGTTTAAAACGTCGTCAAAAGATAAATACCTAATAATTGAAAGTGATCCCATAATATTTCATGTGAGTGACTACACAAGATACATCAACAGCAATCTATACATTTTCTGACGGTTAGTTTTCATCTAGAGGGGGTAAACAACAAATAAAAACATTACTAAAAGTTGAATATCGATCAATTGAAACTCATATTATAATATTTAGCGTGTACGACGGTACACCTTACAGTAACAGCAATCAAGACGATTTCTGGCGGTTAGTATTCATATAGAGGGGGTAGATAACGATTAAAAACGTTGCTAAAGATTTAATATCGATCAATTGAAACAAGTAGTATAATATTTCGTGTGTATGAAGGAATAGCTTACAATAACTGCAATATAGACGTTTTCTAACGGTTAGTTTTGTTTGAAAGCGGGTAATTAACAGTTCAAAACGTTGCGAAATGCTACCTACCGATCAATTGAAAGTGATACCATAATATTTCGTGTGTATGACTGTACAAGATACATCACCAACAATCTAGACATTTTCTGATGGTTAGTTTTAATCTTGTGTGGGTAAACAACAATTAAAAACGTTTCTAAAGGTTGAGTATCAATGAAATAATCCTCCTATTTTAATATTTCGCGTACGTGACTGTACACCTAAAAGTAACAGCAACCTAGACGCTTTCTGACGGTTAGTTTTCATCTAGAGGGGGTAAAAAACAATTAAAAACTTTGCTACTTGTTGTGTATCGATTAACTGAATATCATATTATAATATTTCGGGTGTGTGACTGTACACCTTTACATTAACAGCAATCTAGACGCTTTCTGACGGTTAGTTTTCATCTAGAGGGGGTAAATAACAATTAAAAACGTTGCTAAAGGTTTAATATCAATAAATTGAAACAAATAGTATAATATTTCGCGTGTTTGAAGGAATAGCCTTTCAGTAACAGCAAAATAGACGATTTCTGACGGTTAGTTTTCCTTGATAGGGGGTAATGAACAATTAGAAACGTGGTTAAAAGTTGACTATCGATCAATTGAAAGTCATAGCCTAATATTTCGCGTTCGTAAATGAACAGCTTACAATAACAGCAATGTAGACGTTTTCTGACGGTTAGTTTTCTTATATAGGTGGTAATTAACAGTTCAAAACGTCGTCAAAAGATAACTACCTAATAATTTAAAGTGATCCCATAATATTTCATGTGACTGACTGCACAAGATACATCAACAGCAATCTAGACATTTTCTGACGGTTAGTTTTCATCTAGAGGGGGTAAACAACAAATAAAAACGTTGCTAAAAGTTGAATATCGATCAATTGAAACTCATATTATAATATGTCGCGTGTACGACGGTACATCTTACAGTAACAGCAATCAAGAAGCTGTCTGACGGTTAGTATTCATCTAGAGGGTGTACGTAACGATTAAAAACGTTGCTAAAGGTTTAATATCGATCAATTGAAACAAGTAGTATAATATTTCGTGTGTATGAAGGAATAGCTTACAATAACTGCAATATAGACGTTTTCTAACGGTTAGTTTTGTTTGAAAGCGGGTAATTAACAGTTCAAAACGTTGCGAAATGCTACCTACCGATCAATTGAAAGTGATACTAGACATTTTCTGATGGTTAGTTTTCATCTTGTGGGGGTAAACAACAATTAAAAACGTTTCTAAAGGTTGAGTATCGATGAATTAATCCTCCTATTTTAATATTTCGCGTACGTGACTGTACACCTAACAGTAACAGCAACCTAGACGCTTTCTGACGGTTAGTTTTCATCTAGAGGGGGTAAACAACAATTAAAAACGTTGCTACTTGTTGTGTATCGATTAACTGAATATAATATTATAATATTTCGGGTGTGTGACTGTACACCTTTACATTAACAGCAATCTAGACGCTTTCTGACGGTTAATTTTCATCTAGAGGGGGTAAATAACAATTAAAAACGTTGCTAAAGGTTTAATATCGATCAATTGAAACAAGTAGTATAATATTTCGTGTGTATGAAGGAATAGCTTACAATAACTGCAATATAGATGTTTTCTAACGGTTAGTTTTGTTTGATAGGGGGTAATTAACAGTTCAAAACGTTGCGAAATGCTACCTACCAATCAATTGAAAGTGATACCATAATATTTCGTGTGTATGACTGTACAAGATACATCACCAGCAATCTAGACATTTTCTGATGGTTAGTTTTCATCTTGTGGGGGTAAACAACAATTAAAAACGTTTCTAAAGGTTGAGTATCGATGAATTAATCCTCCTATTTTAATATTTCGCGTACGTGACTGTACACCTAACAGTAACAGCAACCTAGACGCTTTCTGACGGTTAGTTTTCATCTTGAGGGGGTAAACAACAATTAAAAACGTTGCTACTTGTTGTGTATCGATTAACTGAATATCATATTATAATATTTCGGGTGTGTGACTGTACACCTTTACATTAACAGCAATCTAGACGCTTTCTGACGGTTAGTTTTCATCTAGAGGGGGTAAATAACAATTAAAAACGTTGCTAAAGGTTTAATATCAATCAATTGAAAAAAAATAGTATAATATTTCGCGTGTTTGAAGGAATAGCCTTTCAGTAACAGCAAAATAGACGATTTCTGACGGTTAGTTTTCCTTGATAGGGGGTAATGAACAATTAGAAACGTGGTTAAAAGTTGACTATCGATCAATTGAAAGTCATAGCCTAATATTTCGCGTTCGTAAATGAACAGCTTACAATAACAGCAATGTAGACGTTTTCTGACGGTTAGTTTTCTTATATAGGTGGTAATTAACAGTTCAAAACGTCGTCAAAAGATAACTACCTAATAATTTAAAGTGATCCCATAATATTTCATGTGACTGACTGCACAAGATACATCAACAGCAATCTAGACATTTTCTGACGGTTAGTTTTCATCTAGAGGGGGTAAACAACAAATAAAAACGTTGCTAAAAGTTGAATATCGATCAATTGAAACTCATATTATAATATGTCGCGTGTACGACGGTACATCTTACAGTAACAGCAATCAAGAAGCTGTCTGACGGTTAGTATTCATCTAGAGGGTGTACGTAACGATTAAAAACGTTGCTAAAGATTTAATATCGATCAATTGAAACAAATAGTATAATATTTCGTGTGTATGAAGGAATAGCTTACAATAACTGCAATATAGACGTTTTCTAACGGTTAGTTTTGTTTGAAAGCGGGTAATTAACAGTTCAAAACGTTGCGAAATGCTACCTACCGATCAATTGAAAGTGATACCATAATATTTCGGTTAAAATACAATTAAAAACGTTTCTAAAGGTTGAGTATCAATGAAATAATCCTCCTATTTTAATATTTCGCGTGTGTGACTGTACACCTAACAGTAACTGCAACCTAGACGCTTTCTGACGGTTAGTTTTCATCTAGAGGGGGTAAACAACAATTAAAAACGTTGCTACTTGTTGTGTATCGATTAACTGAATCTCATATTATAATATTTCGGGTGTGTGACTGTACACCTTTACATTAACAGCAATCTAGACGCTTTCTGACGGTTAGTTTTCATCTAGAGGTGGTAAATAACAATTAAAAACATTGCTAAAGGTTTAATATCAATCAATTGAAACAAGTAGTATAATATTTCGCGTGTTTGAAGGAATAGCCTTTCAGTAACAGCAAAATAGACGATTTCTGACGGTTAGTTTTCCTTGATAGGGGGTAATGAACAATTAGAAACGTGGTTAAAAGTTGACTATCGATCAATTGAAAGTCATAGTCTAATATTTCGCGTTCGTAAATGAACAGCTTACAATAACAGCAATGTAGACGTTTTCTGACGGTTAGTTTTCTTATATAGGTGGTAATTAACAGTTCAAAACGTCGTCAAAAGATAAATACCTAATAATTGAAAGTGATCCCATAATATTTCATGTGAGTGACTGCACAAGATACATCAACAGCAATCTATACATTTTCTGACGGTTAGTTTTCATCTAGAGGGGGTAAACAACAAATAAAAACGTTGCTAAAAGTTGAATATCGATCAATTGAAACTCATACTATAATATTTCGCGTGTACAACGGTACACCTTACAGTAACAGCAATCAAGACGATTTCTGGCGGTTAGTATTCATCAGAGGGGGTAGATAACGATTAAAAACGTTGCTAAAGATTTAATATCGATCAATTGAAACAAGTAGTATAATATTTCGTGTGTATGAAGGAATAGCTTACAATAACTGCAATATAGATGTTTTGTAACGGTTAGTTTTGTTTCATAGGGGGTAATTAACAGTTCAAAACGTTGCGAAATGCTACCTACCAATCAATTGAAAGTGATACCATAATATTTCGTGTGTATGACTGTACAAGATACATTAACAGCAATCTAGACATTTTCTGACGGTTAGTTTTCATCTAGAGGTGGTAAATAACAATTAAAAACATTGCTAAAGGTTTAATATCAATCAATTGAAACAAGTAGTATAATATTTCGCGTGTTTGAAGGAATAGCCTTTCAGTAACAGCAAAATAGACGATTTCTGACGGTTAGTTTTCCTTGATAGGGGGTAATGAACAATTAGAAACGTGGTTAAAAGTTGACTATCGATCAATTGAAAGTCATAGTCTAATATTTCGCGTTCGTAAATGAACAGCTTACAATAACAGCAATGTAGACGTTTTCTGACGGTTAGTTTTCTTATATAGGTGGTAATTAACAGTTCAAAACGTCGTCAAAAGATAAATACCTAATAATTGAAAGTGATCCCATAATATTTCATGTGAGTGACTGCACAAGATACATCAACAGCAATCTATACATTTTCTGACGGTTAGTTTTCATCTAGAGGGGGTAAACAACAAATAAAAACGTTGCTAAAAGTTGAATATCGATCAATTGAAACTGATACTATAATATTTCGCGTGTACAACGGTACACCTTACAGTAACAGCAATCAAGACGATTTCTGGCGGTTAGTATTCATCAGAGGGGGTAGATAACGATTAAAAACGTTGCTAAAGATTTAATATCGATCAATTGAAACAAGTAGTATAATATTTCGTGTGTATGAAGGAATAGCTTACAATAACTGCAATATAGATGTTTTGTAACGGTTAGTTTTGTTTGATAGGGGGTAATTAACAGTTCAAAACGTTGCGAAATGCTACCTACCAATCAATTGAAAGTGATACCATAATATTTCGTGTGTATGACTGTACAAGATACATTAACAGCAATCTAGACATTTTCTGACGGTTAGTTTTCATCTTGTGGGGGTAAACAACAATTAAAAACGTTTCTAAAGGTTGATTATCAATGAATTAATCCTCCTATTTTAATATTTCGCGTGTGTGACTGTACACCTAACAGTAACTGCAACCTAGACGCTTTCTGACGGTTAGTTTTCATCTAGAGGGGGAAAATAACAATTAAAAACATTGCTAAAGGTTTAATATCAATCAATTGAAACAAATAGTATAATATTTCGCGTGTTTGAAGGAATAGCCTTTCAGTAACAGCAAAATAGACGATTTCTGACCGTTAGTTTTCCTTGATAGGGGGTAATGAACAATTAGAAACGTGGTTAAAAGTTGACTATCGATCAATTGAACGTCATAGTCTCATATTTCGCGTTCGTAAATGAACAGCTTACAATAACAGCAATGTAGACGTTTTCTGACGGATAGTTTTCTTATATAGGTGGTAATTAACAGTTCAAAACGTCGTCAAAAGATAAATACCTAATAATTGAAAGTGATCCCATAATATTTCATGTGAGTGACTGCACAAGATAACATCAACAGCAATCTATACATTTTCTGACGGTTAGTTTTCATCTAGAGGGGGTAAACAACAAATAAAAACGTTGCTAAAAGTTGAATATCGATCAATTGAAACTCATATTATAATATTTCGCGTGTACGACGGTACACCTTACAGTATCAGCAATCAAGACGATTTCTGGCGGTTAGTATTCATCTAGAGGGGGAAGATAACGATTAAAAACGTTGCTAAAGATTTAATATCGATCAATTGAAACAAGTAGTATAATATTTCGTGTGTATGAAGGAATAGCTTACAATAACTGCAATATAGACGTTTTCTAACGGTTAGTTTTGTTTGAAAGCGGGTAATTAACAGTTGAAAACGTTGCGAAATGTTACCTACCGATCAATTGAAAGTGATACCATAATATTTCGTGTGTATGACTGTACAAGATACATCACCAGCAATCTAGACATTTTCTGATGGTTAGTTTTCATCTTGTGGGGGTAAACAACAATGAAAAACGTTTCTAAAGGTTGAGTATCGATGAATTAATCCTCCTATTTTAATATTTCGCGTACGTGACTGTACACCTAACAGTAACAGCAACCTAGACGCTTTCTGACGGTTAGTTTTCATCTAGAGGGGGTAAACAACAATTACAAACGTTGCTACTTGTTGTGTATCGATTATCTGAATATCATATTATAATATTTCGGGTGTGTGACTGTACACCTTTACATTAACAGCAATCTAGACGCTTTCTGACGGTTAGTTTTCATCTAAAGGGGGTAAATAACAATTAAAAACGTTGCTAAAGGTTTAATATCGATCAATTGAAACAAGTAGTATAATATTTCGTGTATATGAAGGAATAGCTTACAATAACTGCAATATATATGTTTTCTAACGGTTAGTTTTGTTTGATAGGGGGTAATTAACAGTTCAAAACGTTGCGAAAAGCTACCTACCGATCAATTGAAAGTGATACCATAATATTTCGTGTGTATGACTGTACAAGATACATCAACAGCAATCTCGACATTTTCTGATGGTTAGTTTTCATCTTGTGGGGGTAAACAACAATTAAAAACGTTACTAAATGTTTAATATCAATCAATTGAAACAAATAGTATAATATTTCGCGTGTTTGAAAGAATAGCCTTTCAGTAACAGCAAAATAGACGATTTCTGACGGTTAGTTTTCCTTGATAGGGGGTAATGAACAATTAGAAACGTGGTTAAAAGTTGACTATCGATCAATTGAAAGTCATAGTCTAATATTTCGCGTTCGTAAATGAACAGCTTACAATAACAGCAATGTAGACGTTTTCTGACGGTTAGTTTTCTTATATAGGTGGTAATTAACAGTTTAAAACGTCGTCAAAAGATAAATACCTAATAATTGAAAGTGATCCCATAATATTTCATGTGAGTGACTACACAAGATACATCAACAGCAATCTATACATTTTCTGACGGTTAGTTTTCATCTAGAGGGGGTAAACAACAAATAAAAACATTACTAAAAGTTGAATATCGATCAATTGAAACTCATATTATAATATTTAGCGTGTACGACGGTACACCTTACAGTAACAGCAATCAAGACGATTTCTGGCGGTTAGTATTCATATAGAGGGGGTAGATAACGATTAAAAACGTTGCTAAAGATTTAATATCGATCAATTGAAACAAGTAGTATAATATTTCGTGTGTATGAAGGAATAGCTTACAATAACTGCAATATAGACGTTTTCTAACGGTTAGTTTTGTTTGAAAGCGGGTAATTAACAGTTCAGAACGTTGCGAAATGCTACCTACCGATCAATTGAAAGTGATACCATAATATTTCGTGTGTATGACTGTACAAGATACATCACCAACAATCTAGACATTTTCTGATGGTTAGTTTTCATCTTGTGTGGGTAAACAACAATTAAAAACGTTTCTAAAGGTTGAGTATCAATGAAATAATCCTCCTATTTTAATATTTCGCGTACGTGACTGTACACCTAAAAGTAACAGCAACCTAGACGCTTTCTGACGGTTAGTTTTCATCTAGAGGGGGTAAAAAACAATTAAAAACTTTGCTACTTGTTGTGTATCGATTAACTGAATATCATATTATAATATATCGGGTGTGTGACTGTACACCTTTACATTAACAGCAATCTAGACGCTTTCTGACGGTTAGTCTTCATCTAGAGGGGGTAAATAACAATTAAAAACGTTGCTAAAGGTTTAATATCAATAAATTGAAACAAATAGTATAATATTTCGCATGTTTGAAGGAATAGCCTTTCAGTAACAGCAAAATAGACGATTTCTGACGGTTAGTTTTCCTTGATAGGGGGTAATGAACAATTAGAAACGTGGTTAAAAGTTGACTATCGATCAATTGAAAGTCATAGCCTAATATTTCGCGTTCCTAAATGAACAGCTTACAATAACAGCAATGTAGACGTTTTCTGACGGTTTGTTTTCTTATATAGGTGGTAATTAACAGTTCAAAACGTCGTCAAAAGATAACTACCTAATAATTTAAAGTGATCCCATAATATTTCATGTGACTGACTGCACAAGATACATCAACAGCAATCTAGACATTTTCTGACGGTTAGTATTCATCTAGAGGGGGTAACAACAAATAAAAACGTTGCTAAAAGTTGAATATCGATCAATTGAAACTCATATTATAATATGTCGCGTGTACGACGGTATATCTTACAGTAACAGCAATCAAGAAGCTGTCTGACGGTTAGTATTGATCTAGAGGGTGTACGTAACGATTAAAAACGTTGCTAAAGGTTTAATATCGATCAATTGAATATAATATTATAATATTTCGTGTGTATGACTGTACACCTTTACATTAACAGCAATCTAGACGCTTTCTGACGGTTAATTTTCATCTAGAGGGGGTAAATAACAATTAAAAACGTTGCTAAAGGTTTAATATCGATCAATTGAAACAAGTAGTATAATATTTCGTGTGTATGAAGGAATAACTTACAATAACTGCAATATAGATGTTTTCTAACGGTTAGTTTTGTTTGATAGGGGGTAATTAACAGTTCAAAACGTTGCGAAATGCTACCTACCAATCAATTGAAAGTGATACCATAATATTTCGTGTGTATGACTGTACAAGATACATTAACAGCAATCTAGACATTTTCTGACGGTTAGTTTTCATCTTGTGGGGGTAAACAACAATTAAAAACGTTTCTAAAGGTTGATTATCAATGAATTAATCCTCCTATTTTAATATTTCGCGTGTGTGACTGTACACCTAACAGTAACTGCAACCTAGACGCTTTCTGACGGTTAGTTTTCATCTAGAGGGGGTAAACAACAATTAAAAACGTTGCTACTTGTTGTGTATCGATTAACTGAATATCATATTATAATATTTCGGGTGTGTGACTGTACACCTTTACATTAACAGCAATCTAGACGCTTTCTGACGGTTAGTTTTCATCTAGAGGGGGTAAATAACAATTAAAAACGTTGCTAAAGGTTTAATATCGATCACTTGAAACAAGTAGTATAATATTTCGTGTATATGAAGGAATAGCTTACAATAACTGCAATATAGATGTTTTCTAACGGTTAGTTTTGTTTGATAGGGGGTAATTAACAGTTCAAAACGTTGCGAAAAGCTACCTACCGATCAATTGAAAGTGATACCATAATATTTCGTGTGTATGACTGTACAAGATACATCACCAGCAATCTAGACATTTTCTGATGGTTAGTTTTCATCTTGTGGGGGTAAACAACAATTAAAAACGTTTCTAAAGGTTGAGTATCGATGAATTAATCCTCCTATTTTAATATTTCGCGTACGTGACTGTACACCTAACAGTAACAGCAACCTAGACGCTTTCTGACGGTTAGTTTTCATCTTGAGGGGGTAAACAACAATTAAAAACGTTGCTACTTGTTGTGTATCGATTAACTGAATATCATATTATAATATTTCGGGTGTGTGACTGTACACCTTTACATTAACAGCAATCTAGACGCTTTCTGACGGTTAGTTTTCATCTAGAGGGGGTAAATAACAATTAAAAACGTTGCTAAAGGTTTAATATCAATCAATTGAAACAAATAGTATAATATTTCGCGTGTTTGAAGGAATAACCTTTCAGTAACAGCAAAATAGACGATTTCTGACGGTTAGTTTTCCTTGATAGGGGTAATGAACAATTAGAAACGTGGTTAAAAGTTGACTATCGATCAATTGAAAGTCATAGCCTAATATTTCGCGTTCGTAAATGAACAGCTTACAATAACAGCAATGTAGACGTTTTCTGACGGTTAGTTTTCTTATATAGGTGGTAATTAACAGTTCAAAACGTCGTCAAAAGATAACTACCTAATAATTTAAAGTGATCCCATAATATTTCATGTGACTGACTGCACAAGATACATCAACAGCAATCTAGACATTTTCTGACGGTTAGTTTTCATCTAGAGGGGGTAAACAACAAATAAAAACGTTGCTAAAAGTTGAATATCGATCAATTGAAACTCATATTATAATATGTCGCGTGTACGACGGTACATCTTACAGTAACAGCAATCAAGAAGCTGTCTGACGGTTAGTATTCATCTAGAGGGTGTACGTAACGATTAAAAACGTTGCTAAAGATTTAATATCGATCAATTGAAACAAGTAGTATAATATTTCGTGTGTATGAAGGAATAGCTTACAATAACTGCAATATAGACGTTTTCTAACGGTTAGTTTTGTTTGAAAGCGGGTAATTAACAGTTCAAAACGTTGCGAAATGCTACCTACCGATCAATTGAAAGTGATACCATAATATTTCGTGTGTATGACTGTACAAGATACATCACCAGCAATCTAGACATTTTCTGATGGTTAGTTTTCATCTTGTGGGGGTAACCAACAATTAAAAACGTTTCTAAAGGTTGAGTATCAATGAAATAATCCTCCTATTTTAATATTTCGCGTACGTGACTGTACACCTAAAAGTAACAGCAACCTAGACGCTTTCTGACGGTTAGTTTTCATCTAGAGGGGGTAAAAAACAATTAAAAACGTTGCTACTTGTTGTGTATCGATTAACTGAATATCATATTATAATATTTCGGGTGTGTGACTGTACACCTTTACATTAACAGCAATCTAGACGCTTTCTGACGGTTAGTTTTCATCTAGAGGGGGTAAATAACAATTAAAAACGTTGCTAAAGGTTTAATATCGATCAATTGAAACAAGTAGTATAATATTTCGTGTGTATGAAGGAATAGCTTACAATAACTGCAATATAGATGTTTTGTAACGGTTAGTTTTGTTTGATAGGGGGTAATTAACAGTTCAAAACGTTGCGAAATGCTACCTACCAATCAATTGAAAGTGATACCATAATATTTCGTGTGTATGACTGTACAAGATACATTAACAGCAATCTAGACATTTTCTGACGGTTAGTTTTCATCTTGTTGGGTAAACAACAATTAAAAACGTTTCTAAAAGTTGATTATCAATGAATTAATCCTCCTATTTTAATATTTCGCGTGTGTGACTGTACACCTAATAGTAACTGCAACCTAGACGCTTTCTGACGGTTAGTTTTCATCTATAGGGGGAAAATAACAATTAAAAACATTGCTAAAGGTTTAATATCAATCAATTTAAACAAATAGTATAATATTTCGCGTGTTTGAAGGAATAGCCTTTCAGTAACAGCAACATAGACGATTTCTGACCGTTAGTTTTCCTTGATAGGGGGTAATGAACAATTAGAAACGTGGTTAAAAGTTGACTATCGATCAATTGAACGTCATAGTCTCATATTTCGCGTTCGTAAATGAACAGCTTACAATAACAGCAATGTAGACGTTTTCTGACGGTTAGTTTTCTTATATAGGTGGTAATTAACAGTTCAAAACGTCGTCAAAAGATAAATACCTAATAATTGAAAGTGATCCCATAATATTTCATGTGAGTGACTGCACAAGATAACATCAACAGCAATATATACATTTTCTGACGGTTAGTTTTCATCTAGAGGGGGTAAACAACAAATAAAAACGTTGCTAAAAGTTGAATATCGATCAATTGAAACTCATATTATAATATTTCGCGTGTACGACGGTACACCTTACAGTATCAGCAATCAAGACGATTTCTGGCGGTTAGTATTCATCTAGAGGGGGAAGATAACGATTAAAAACGTTGCTAAAGATTTAATATCGATCAATTGAAACAAGTAGTATAATATTTCGTGTGTATGAAGGAATAGCTTACAATAACTGCAATATAGACGTTTTCTAACGGTTAGTTTTGTTTGAAAGCGGGTAATTAACAGTTCAAAACGTTGCGAAATGTTACCTACCGATCAATTGAAAGTGATACCATAATATTTCGTGTGTATGACTGTACAAGATACATCACCAGCAATCTAGACATTTTCTGATGGTTAGTTTTCATCTTGTGGGGGTAAACAACAATGAAAAACGTTTCTAAAGGTTGAGTATCGATGAATTAATCCTCCTATTTTAATATTTCGCGTACGTGACTGTACACCTAACAGTAACAGCAACCTAGACGCTTTCTGACGGTTAGTTTTCATCTAGAGGGGGTAAACAACAATTACAAACGTTGCTACTTGTTGTGTATCGATTAACTGAATATCATATTATAATATTTCGGGTGTGTGACTGTACACCTTTACATTAACAGCAATCTAGACGCTTTCTGACGGTTAGTTTTCATCTAAAGGGGGTAAATAACAATTAAAAACGTTGCTAAAGGTTTAATATCGATCAATTGAAACAAGTAGTATAATATTTCGTGTATATGAAGGAATAGCTTACAATAACTGCAATATATATGTTTTCTAACGGTTAGTTTTGTTTGATAGGGGGTAATTAACAGTTCAAAACGTTGCGAAAAGCTACCTACCGATCAATTGAAAGTGATACCATAATATTTCGTGTGTATGACTGTACAAGATACATCAACAGCAATCTCGACATTTTCTGATGGTTAGTTTTCATCTTGTGGGGGTAAACAACAATTAAAAACGTTGCTAAATGTTTAATATCAATCAATTGAAACAAATAGTATAATATTTCGCGTGTTTGAAAGAATAGCCTTTCAGTAACAGCAAAATAGACGATTTCTGACGGTTAGTTTTCCTTGATAGGGGGTAATGAACAATTAGAAACGTGGTTAAAAGTTGACTATCGATCAATTGAAAGTCATAGTCTAATATTTCGCGTTCGTAAATGAACAGCTTACAATAACAGCAATGTAGACGTTTTCTGACGGTTAGTTTTCTTATATAGGTGGTAATTAACAGTTTAAAACGTCGTCAAAAGATAAATACCTAATAATTGAAAGTGATCCCATAATATTTCATGTGAGTGACTACACAAGATACATCAACAGCAATCTATACATTTTCTGACGGTTAGTTTTCATCTAGAGGGGGTAAACAACAAATAAAAACATTACTAAAAGTTGAATATCGATCAATTGAAACTCATATTATAATATTTAGCGTGTACGACGGTACACCTTACAGTAACAGCAATCAAGACGATTTCTGGCGGTTAGTATTCATATAGAGGGGGTAGATAACGATTAAAAACGTTGCTAAAGATTTAATATCGATCAATTGAAACAAGTAGTATAATATTTCGTGTGTATGAAGGAATAGCTTACAATAACTGCAATATAGACGTTTTCTAACGGTTAGTTTTGTTTGAAAGCGGGTAATTAACAGTTCAAAACGTTGCGAAATGCTACCTACCGATCAATTGAAAGTGATACCATAATATTTCGTGTGTATGACTGTACAAGATACATCACCAACAATCTAGACATTTTCTGATGGTTAGTTTTCATCTTGTGTGGGTAAACAACAATTAAAAACGTTTCTAAAGGTTGAGTATCAATGAAATAATCCTCCTATTTTAATATTTCGCGTACGTGACTGTACACCTAAAAGTAACAGCAACCTAGACGCTTTCTGACGGTTAGTTTTCATCTAGAGGGGGTAAAAAACAATTAAAAACGTTGCTACTTGTTGTGTATCGATTAACTGAATATCATATTATAATATTTCGGGTGTGTGACTGTACACCTTTACATTAACAGCAATCTAGACGCTTTCTGACGGTTAGTTTTCATCTAGAGGGGGTAGATAACGATTAAAAACGTTGCTAAAGATTTAATATCGATCAATTGAAACAAGTAGTATAATATTTCGTGTGTATGAAGGAATAGCTTACAATAACTGCAATATAGACGTTTTCTAACGGTTAGTTTTGTTTGAAAGCGGGTAATTAACAGTTCAAAACGTTGCGAAATGCTACCTACCGATCAATTGAAAGTGATACCATAATATTTCGTGTGTATGACTGTACAAGATACATCACCAGCAATCTAGACATTTTCTGATGGTTAGTTTTCATCTTGTGGGGGTAAACAACAATTAAAAACGTTTCTAAAGGTTGAGTATCGATGAATTTATCCTCCTATTTTAATATTTCGCGTACGTGACTGTACACCTAACAGTAACAGCAACCTAGACGCTTTCTGACGGTTAGTTTTCATCTAGAGGGGGTAAACAACAATTAAAAACGTTGCTACTTGTTGTGTATCGATTAACTGAATATCATATTATAATATTTCGGGTGTGTGACTGTACACCTTTACATTAACAGCAATCTAGACGCTTTCTGACGGTTAGTTTTCATCTAGAGGGGGTAAATAACAATTAAAAACGTTGCTAAAGGTTTAATATCGATCAATTGAAACAAGTAGTATAATATTTCGTGTATATGAAGGAATAGCTTACAATAACTGCAATATAGACGTTTTCTAACGGTTAGTTTTGTTTGATAGGGGGTAATTAACAGTTCAAAACGTTGTGAAAAGCTACCTACCGATCAATTGAAAGTGATACCATAATATTTCGTGTGTATGACTGTACAAGATACATCACCAGCAATCTAGACATTTTCTGATGGTTAGTTTTCATCTTGTGGGGGTAAACAACAATTAAAAACGTTTCTAATGGTTGAGTATCGATGAATTAATCCTCCTATTTTAATATTTCGCGTACGTGACTGTACACCTAACAGTAACAGCAACCTAGACGCTTTCTGACGGTTAGTTTTCATCTTGAGGGGGTAAACAACAATTAAAAACGTTGCTACTTGTTGTGTATCGATTAACTGAATATCATATTATAATATTTCGGGTGTGTGACTGTACACCTTTACATTAACAGCAATCTAGACGCTTTCTGACAGTTAGTTTTCATCTAGAGGGGGTAAATAACAATTAAAAACGTTGCTAAAGGTTTAATATCAATCAATTGAAACAAATAGTATAATATTTCGCGTGTTTGAAGGAATAGCCTTTCAGTAACAGCAAAATAGACGATTTCTGACGGTTAGTTTTCTTGATAGGGGGTAATGAACAATTAGAAACGTGGTTAAAAGTTGACTATCGATCAATTGAAAGTCATAGCCTAATATTTCGCGTTCGTAAATGAACAGCTTACAATAACAGCAATGTAGACGTTTTCTGACGGTTAGTTTTCTTATATAGGTGGTAATTAACAGTTCAAAACGTCGTCAAAAGATAACTACCTAATAATTTAAAGTGATCCCATAATATTTCATGTGACTGACTGCACAAGATACATCAACAGCAATCTAGACATTTTCTGACGGTTAGTTTTCATCTAGAGGGGGTAAACAACAAATAAAAACGTTGCTAAAAGTTGAATATCGATCGATTGAAACTCATATTATAATATGTCGCGTGTACGACGGTACATCTTACAGTAACAGCAATCAAGAAGCTGTCTGACGGTTAGTATTCATCTAGAGGGTGTACGTAACGATTAAAAACGTTGCTAAAGATTTAATATCGATCAATTGAAACAACTAGTATAATATTTCGTGTGTATGAAAGAATAGCTTACAATAACTGCAATATAGACGTTTTCTAACGGTTAGTTTTGTTTGAAAGCGGGTAATTAACAGTTCAAAACGTTGCGAAATGCTACCTACCGATCAATTGAAAGTGATACCATAATATTTCGATTAAAATACAATTAAAAACGTTTCTAAAGGTTGAGTATCAATGAAATAATCCTCCTATTTTAATATTTCGCGTGTGTGACTGTACACCTAACAGTAACTGCAACCTAGACGCTTTCTGACGGTTAGTTTTCATCTAGAGGGGGTAAACAACAATTAAAAACGTTGCTACTTGTTGTGTATCGATTAACTGAATATCATATTATAATATTTCGGGTGTGTGACTGTACACCTTTACATTAACAGCAATCTAGACGTTTTCTGACGGTTAGTTTTCATCTAGAGGGGGTAAATAACAATTAAAAACGTTGCTATAGGTTTAATATCAATCAATTGAAACAAATAGTATAATATTTCGCGTGTTTGAAGGAATAGCCTTTCAGTAACAGCAAAATAGACGATTTCTGACGGTTAGTTTTCCTTGATAGGGGGTAATGAATAATTAGAAACGTGGTTAAAAGTTGACTATCGATCAATTGAAAGTCATAGTCTAATATTTCGCGTTCGTAAATGAACAGCATACAATAACAGCAATGTAGACGTTTTCTGACGGTTAGTTTTCTTATATAGGTGGTAATTAACAGTTCAAAACGTCGTCAAAAGATAACTACCTAATAATTTAAAGTGATCCCATAATATTTCATGTGACTGACTGCACAAGATACATCAACAGCAATCTAGACATTTTCTGACGGTTAGTTTTCATCTAGAGGGGGTAAACAACAAATACAAACGTTGCTAAAAGTTGAATATCGATCAATTGAAACTCATATTATAATATGTCGCGTGTACGACGGTACATCTTACAGTAACAGCAATCAAGAAGCTGTCTGACGGTTAGTATTCATCTAGAGGGTGTACGTAACGATTAAAAACGTTGCTAAAGGTTTAATATCGATCAATTGAAACAAGTAGTATAATATTTCGTGTGTATGAAGGAATAGCTTACAATAACTGCAATATAGACGTTTTCTAACGGTTAGTTTTGTTTGAAAGCGGGTAATTAACAGTTCAAAACGTTGCGAAATGCTACCTACCGATCAATTGAAAGTGATACCATAATATTTCGTGTGCATGACTGTACAAGATACATCACCAGCAATCTAGACATTTTCTGATGGTTAGTTTTCATCTTGTGGGGGTAAACAACAATTAAAAACGTTTCTAAAGGTTGAGTATCGATGAATTTATCCTCCTATTTTAATATTTCGCGTACGTGACTGTACACCTAACAGTAACAGCAACCTAGACGCTTTCTGACGGTTAGTTTTCATCTAGAGGGGGTAAACAACAATTAAAAACGTTGCTACTTGTTGTGTATCGATTAACTGAATATCATATTATAATATTTCGTGTGTGTGACTGTACACCTTTACATTAACAGCAATCTAGACGCTTTCTGACGGTTAGTTTTCATCTAGAGGGGGTAAATAACAATTAAAAACGTTGCTAAAGGTTTAATATCGATCAATTGAAACAAGTAGTATAATATTTCGTGTATATGAAGGAATAGCTTACAATAACCGCAATATAGACGTTTTCTAACGGTTAGTTTTGTTTGATAGGGGGTAATTAACAGTTCAAAACGTTGCGAAAAGCTACCTACCGATCAATTGAAAGTGATACCATAATATTTCGTGTGTATGACTGTACAAGATACATCACCAGCAATCTAGACATTTTCTGATGGTTAGTTTTCATCTTGTGGGGGTAAACAACAATTAAAAACGTTTCTAAAGGTTGAGTATCGATGAATTAATCCTCCTATTTCTAATATTTCGCGTACGTGACTGTACACCTAACAGTAACAGCAACCTAGACGCTTTCTGACGGTTAGTTTTCATCTTGAGGGGTTAAACAATCACTAAAAACGTTGCTACTTGTTGTGTATCGATTAACTGAATATCATATTATAATATTTCGGGTGTGGACTGTACACCTTTACATTAACAGCAATCTAGACGCTTGACGGTTAGTTTTCATCTAGAGGGGGTAAACAACAAATAAAAACGTTGCTAAAAGTTGAAGATCGATCAATTGAAACTCATATATTATAATATGTCGCGTGCCGACGGTACATCTTTGGCAGCAACAGCAATCAAGAAGCTTCGTCTGGCGGTTAGTATTCATATAGAGGGGGTAGATAACGATTAAAAACGTTGCTAAAGATTTAATATCGATCAATTGAAACAAGTAGTATAATATTTCGTGTGTATGAAGGAATAGCTTACAATAACTGCAATATAGACGTTTTCTAACGGTTAGTTTTGTTTGAAAGCGGGTAATTAACAGTTCAAAACGTTGCAAAATGCTACCTACCGATCAATTGAAAGTGATACCATAATATTTCGTGTGTATGACTGTACAAGATACATCACCAGCAATCTAGACATTTTCTGATGGTTAGTTTTCATCTTGTGGGGGTAAACAACAATTAAACACGTTTCTAAAGGTTGAGTATCGATGAATTTATCCTCCTATTTTAATATTTCGCGTACGTGACTGTACACCTAACAGTAACAGCAACCTAGACGCTTTCTGACGGTTAGTTTTCATCTAGAGGGGGTAAACAACAATTAAAAACGTTGCTACTTGTTGTGTATCGATTAACTGAATATCATATTATAATATTTCGGGTGTGTGACTGTACACCTTTACATTAACAGCAATCTAGACGCTTTCTGACGGTTAGTTTTCATCTAGAGGGGGTAAATAACAATTAAAAACGTTGCTAAAGGTTTAATATCGATCAATTGAAACAAGTAGTATAATATTTCGTGTATATGAAGGAATAGCTCACAATAACTGCAATATATATGTTTTCTAACGGTTAGTTTTGTTTGATAGGGGGTAATTAACAGTTCAAAACGTTGCGAAAAGCTACCTACCGATCAATTGAAAGTGATACCATAATAGTTCGTGTGTATGACTGTACAAGATACATCAACAGCAATCTCGACATTTTCTGACGGTTAGTTTTCATCTTGGTGGGGGTAAACAACAATTAAAAAACGTTTCTAAAAGTTTTGATTATCAAATGAACTAATCCTCCTATTTTAATATTTCTCAAGTGTATGACTGTACACCTAACAGTAACAGCAACCTAGACGCTTTCTCTGACGGTTAGTTTTCATCTAGAGGTAAACAACAATTTCAAAAACGTTGCCACTTGTTGTGTATCGATTAACTGAATATCATATTATAATATTTCGGGTGTGTGACTGTACAACTTTACATTAACAGCAATCTAGACGCTTTCTGACGGTTAGTTTTCATCTAGAGGGGGTAAATAACAATTAAAAACGTTGCTAAATGTTTAAATCGATCAATTGAAACAAGTAGTATAATATTTCGTGTGTATGAAGGAATAGCTTACAATTACTGCAATATAGACGTTCTCTAACGGTTAGTTTTGTTTGAAAGCGGGTAATTAACAGTTCAAAACGTTGCGAAATGCTACCTACCGATCA